>DWPQ01000178.1:0-20229 GCA_018251795.1 Perichares adela
TGAAGAAGTGAAATCCTAATAGTTTAAACATTGGTCTTTCACACTAAGATCTGTAAATTTTGCCAATCACCACCTCGTCTGAAAGAGAGTTAAAAATACCCGAGCCCAGCTGATATGACGCTTGGGTAACCCCTAACCTATCTTCATTTCTTACACATTTACACTTCCAGATACCAGCGTCTCCGAGTCACTGAGGTATATGGATTAATCATCGACAGCAGTGCAGCACGCCTGAAAGCCATCCATTCCCATCCCTGTCCTCAAACCAGGGAAGACGTTGAAAACATGCTCTCGGACACCAGCAACCCGGAATTCCAAGTTTTCCAACAGAAACCAGAGTCAATCATTAAGACTATTGCAGCAGGTAAATTTTGTTTTTGTGATTAATAGCGAGAAACTAGACGGATAAAAGATCCCTACCAGGAATAATAAATGATTGAATCACATGGTACTGAGAACAACCACCTACAAGAGGACGGACCTAGCGCTGTTGCCTTGATTGTTCTCCAAGAGGGTACCCTACTTTCAGGTGAGATTGGCTTAGTCTCAAGGATGAATGAAACGTGAACGGCTATCTCACCACGATATCCTTCACAGAGCAAACCGAGGTTCGAACCCCACATGGGTGCCCTCAGGAAGCTCGCAGCCCCTATTTTTCGAAGAGGGTTCACAACATTTTAAGTTCTTCTCTGACTGAGCATTTCAACCTTGCTTCTGTCTGCGTGTAGTAAAGGTCGTTACAGCCTTAATTGTGGATTATGACTGACTTTTAATCTTTATTGTACCTATGTATTTACATTACTCGAATTTTTATTTCCAGGAATATTCGACTTAAACCAGATGACTTGGAGTATATATATCAACAAACCAAACTCGTCAGAGCCTGTCGCAATTATTCCAATAAGATTCACAATGCTAGAGTAATGAATTCGTCCTTCAAAATAATTAGAAACAGTTGTAGATAGATACTTAGTTACCATAACAGTACATGAATTAGACATTTAATGTAGTAGGTATTTAAAATAAACTAAGCTCTTTATGTGCCAGAGTTAACTATGTTTATTTTCTATTTATTCTAATTATACGCTACTTTCTAGACTACCGTGATATTTACTTTGGTACAAAATTATTAATAGTAAACTCTACTACTTTATTTCTTAAATGATAACACCTATTATCCTGAAAAACCACCTACCTATCGTAAAGTACTCAAGGAATATTATTCCATCGCAATAGATATTTACAATATTTAATTAAACATCCTGTTTTATATACCACAAGCAAACCAGGCGAACACCGTTTCGCCCGTTTCGCCACCAGATAGATGGCTTCGTTTTTTGTAACATTTCGTTTGGGGATTAAAAGATGAAGAAAATGTATTTTTTCCTGAATTTTCTTTGCTATAAACTTCACGGAGCCCGAAACCTTTCCAACGAATGCAAAACCGTGGAAATCGGTTCGTGCGTTCCGGAGTTATAGCGTCAGGAAGGAAAACCCGACTTATTTTTATATTATAGATAAGCTATAACAGTGGATATAAGTCGGTTGCTGATTTCACGGTCTGAACGGCAGGAAGAGACAGAAAAGGCAGATAGTAGACTATTGTCACATATTAGAAACCTTCATTAAGTAGAGTAGACGGTACTTGATGAAGGACCCAACTTCCTGCCTGGGATGTAACTTTTATAGTCATTCTGAGTTTTGGATTGTCGATAATTCCAGTATAACGTGCTGTAAGGACTCGGTGTTTTGTTGTTATTTGGGTGGTTAGAGATGATTGGTGTTACTTGGACTTAGTTTATCAACTGATATTACTTTATTATGAAACACTGCTTCGTCCTATTCTGTACAGTGTAGAGCGAGCTGTTTCGAATCTAGGGCAACTTTTATCTCCAAATGCCCCTATTACTTCAATAGTAGTTCGATAGTCAGTTGTAGCTTTCGGTACATAGTTGTTTTCTAAGCAATCTGCGCTATCAACGATAGTAAATTTTTTGAATGAATGGAAAATATGTCAATGTCTTGCTTGCATCAAATCTGGAATTAAATTATGAGTACCCCAATTTCGAATACCTTAATTACTTATAGTGTAAGTTAAAATTTAATAAACGGATTTCTCTTTCTTCAGTGTGTTTAGGTACAAACTCTGTTTCTCTGTATGTTTGGTATATCATTTCAATATGTTATGAAGAAAAGGTGCTGCCACACTGCTGTTTAAAGTGTTTACTAACGTTAGTAAACATTTGTTAAGAAACATATGATCACAATGTTAAAAAATGTTTTCATGTTAGATAATATTAGTAAACATTTTACAACATTTACTAACTAATGCTCGAAATTGTTACATTCTGATAGGAATTCTTGAAAATGTTTACAAACATTTAATAACATTTGATAAATCGGCTCGCTCGCAGTTTGACTCATGTGGCGTGAATTGTAACAAATGTTTTATTTTGTTACAATTTGTTAACGAGTTTAGAAATGTTTACTAACATTATCTATAACGTTTGTAAACACTTTAAACAGCAGTGTGGCAGCATGTTATAAATGTTTGTAAACATTTAACAATTCCTAACAGAATGTAACAATTCCTAACATTTGTTAGTTAATGTATTAATGTTAGAAAATATTTGTAAACAGCAGTGTGGCAGCACCTTTTAGGTGAAAGAAACCATGATTGTCATTGGAAAAATATAAAAAATTTACAAATGTTAACTTCAGTGTTTATATACATCATTCAGCATGTCAAATTAATAGCCAAGAGGCGGTATTTTATTCGTGGAACTGTTTTAGGTGCCTATAGATATTGTTCATATTATTCCTGTTATTTTATCTTCACTTGTTCATTTAGTATTATAAATAATGAATTATGAATTAAATTAATTGTTTTAACAAATTGTTTTTCTTATTAATGCCCGCCCATAGTTTTGTTGTCATTGTCCACAACCCACTATTGTTCCACAGCCGAGCTCGGGTCTCCTCTCACATTGAGGGTCTGTTGGCTGTAGTCCACTATTCTGACCAAGTACCGATACCTTCAAGAATATATGGAGATATCTCAGGTATACAAGTTCTCACGACATTTCCATTTACCGAAGCAAGTAATAATAAATTCCTAACGCGTTTAATTGGAAAAAAGATATGTAAGATTCGAACTTTCAAACCACTTGGCAATCACTGTTTAAGCTCATCCTTTTTTGTAAAGCGCAAATAAAGTATCTTTTTTAAACAAGTGTTCTCCTTTTTTATATAAGTGTACTTAACTTAATTCAAGTGTATTCCTTTGTATTGCATACTAATCATATTACGATCATAACTAACACTTAAGAAGAAAAGTAACACGAATATTGTTCTATTTGAAGCTGTATGAGTTACAAATCTACATAGCAGAGTGTATGTGTAATAAAAAAATAATTATTTCAATATGTTTAATATGATTACATTCACATACCGCTCTACGTGGATAACATTTAAAATATAAAGGAAGATTACATTATGTTTAGACATATTATGATACTTCTATAGCTATTCATTAATAAAGCATATATTCCTACTTTACCTAGCGAAGATAATATAATCTTTAAAAAACCTATTACACATCTAATTAAGTCGCGCAGTAAAATCAAATAAAACAAGCCAAGGTAATAGATATTGAGATTGAATTATTTTAATTCAGTCTCTTAGCTCCGCTTTAGACTGAAAAGCGTAGGCGTTCGATTAATGCATACAGACGCAAACGCCGCGACAGAGCATTTATGAATATACAATTAGAATTGAATATACGTATAAGATTCTACATCATAAAGTAAGATTTTAAATATTTGGAAACGTTGTTTACAACTGTAAACGTTTGTTACAAAGTAACGATTTCCACTGTTTGCAAATCCTATGATCGTTTTCAAACGTCGGAATACATTTTGTTAGTTGAAATATAAAACTATAGTTATAATATAGAACGTGCGATAGGGTCGTTGTCACGTCGACTGCGCTTATGCACACGTTATAGAAACACGAGTATCACCATTGTGAAAGATCAATTATTTCGCCAACACATGGTCATAGTCACACTACCGTTCAAGATTCAACACTGACTACGCCCAACGTTAACATAGAATATACCTCTATACTTAACTACTTACACTAACTAACAATTTAAGTAGCTTTAACATTTTAATTAATTACATTATTAAGCAACTTAATAAAATTTAATAGTGATAAAATGTTTTTGTAATAAAATCCAATTTTCTTCAGTGATAGGGTACAGTGTTTTTTAATTTACTTTTTCTTCCAAATATCGATAAACAAATACAATTCAGATCTAAGTTTCTATCTACATTCTAGGGGTGCATCCACGCCATTGTTTTTTTTAAATGTAACATTTAAAGAGTTTTTGGGTAACATTATACTTCAACTTAAGTGTTATTATAAAAACCTGCTATGTTAAGAATTAGGAAGTAACGTTGTACAACTCCTAAAATAGGATCATGATTAACATGCAGTACCATTTGTTACAGAATGTTACGATCAAGTTTTACATAAAGTTATCCAATGTTACTCCGCAAAATTAACTTCGGTACGGATGCCATATTAGTACTAAGCAGTTAAATGTAGATATAATTTAGCTGAACTGTACCCTGATGATATTGTAATTAAATGCTAGCCACCACATCCACATCCCCCCATTGGGGGTGGAGCAGGCCCGGAACCAGAAGGGCCAAACCCTCCAAATTTTCTCGACGGCGGCTTCGGAGGACTGAAATCACACAAAAAATAAAAGTAAATTATTCATCCTTTTTATTCAATGCAGTTCGAAACAGTTCTGAAGAAAATTACGGGAAAACATTAAATTCAAATTGCCCGGGATCAGGCATAAATTACGGACATTTATTGCATCAGTAGACGCCCAAAACTGATGCATTATTGAATACAAATGCCTAAGTGTACCAAATGGTTTCCTTCACCGAAGCAAGGGATAATTAATATCGAATTCATATGACATTGAAATTAACAGTACATTCCAGATTTTAACGCATGTCCTGCCGAGCATAAGACCTAACCTCTGTAAAGGCTAACTAGCTATAAGGCTACACGCGCTCAATCGATGCCTCGTTTCAAGAAAATATCATACTACTCTCTCTGTACTGTATTGAAAATGTACCCTTGGAGAGATACATACCCACTTCCCGGTGGCCGAAAATCTCTCTCATACTTGCTCCCACGCTTGCTGTAACTTGGGTCAATAAGTGTCTGAAACCTGGAATTTGATACAATTGCATTTAAAATACCTTAGTTTAGTACAAACAATAGCAATAACAACAATAGCTTAAATATAATTTTATGACTTAACAGATATGGATTTTGTTAGTTCTAACTACAATGTTGAAATTTAACTTACAGCAGGTAGAAAAAGTTCAGGAAGCTCCATAACCAGCCAAATAGAGAGAATGGAGTGCGCTCCACTATTGTTCCATCTGCAATCATTTGATTAATTTGATTAATGTTAAGTCTGAAATTTGTTCATATTTATGAACAAATTTCAGACTTAACATTCTAAAACAAGACATTGGCAGGGTTTAAGGTTTAAGTTTAAGGCCTACCATGTATGTAAGCTATTGGCAAACTTCACACACATTTTAAAACATTATGGTGAACTCTCAGGAATACAGGTTTCCTTACTATGTTTTAGCTAAAGCAAGCTATAGCTTTAAGTAAAGCAGGTGTTAATTAATTTCTAATCTATCTAGACATATAATAAAAATATAGCGTATAGCTGTCTACACAAGTAAGGTATATGGCAAAAAAAATATTAGGACCGTTATCAATGCAAATAGGTCAAAAACACTGATAACTTTACTTAGTACGGAATATTGATAAAATATTTATTTTAAATACATGATTTAGTTCAGGAATAGTCCAAACAGATAATATTTCAGAAATAGAAATTTTCGAACTGGAACCTAAATACTATAATTAACATAACGACACTAAAAGTTGAAATATAGTATCAATCCAGAATTATTATAAAACTGACGTGGCCCAAGGATGTGATATTGCATGGTTATTGCACAGTAGGAAATTATTCACAAGAGGTAAAATAAACTATTAATGAACATCGCCTTTAACGTACACCATTTTAAATTTAGGGAACGACTCCCTAACGTTTTTCAGAAAGTATTAATTAATAAGTTAATTAAGTAACAAATAAAATTTATAAAAGTTTACACAAAAGTCACAAAATACAAAACGAAACATAAACAATAAACCAGAGACCCAAAAAAAAAACACCACAGGCAGTATACAGACTATATTATAAATGTGGCATGTTCTTTTTAACGGGCGATTATAGAACTAAAAAATCGATCATTAAAATCTTTCATAATAGATTATAGATACACGTAAATGAAAAAAATACAGATAAAAGTCAGTCTTCTAGTGGGTATTTCAAGGCTGCTGTCAAAGACTGAAACTTAGAACATGCCCTATTTATGTGAAAATTCCACTGTAATAATTACATAATGTAGTAAAATAAAAATAAAAGAGTGTGTCAGCTCCGCGTCTCAGACACACGACTGGAGTTTACTCCTTAAGCACGACTGTCTAAACAGACGCAAAAAAAAGCTTATTTAATACACACATACATAACAGAAACACTTCTAGATAAACTCGCCGGCGTGTGCATGTAAGCGTTCAGGAAGCCAATTTTCGGCGACCTTTTCATAAAACAATGACATTCTTTGAAAAAAAAAGTGAAGAAACTAACCTACGTTCATTCCAAGACCTTCAAGTATCTGATCTGATCTCTATAATTCTATAATTAGGCATCACAATCTTGTACAGCGGTTTGGCCGTAACACGTCACAGAAATTGTTACTTTCGCATAGATATAGTAGTATACACCTAAATCTACCTATAATTGGGTGTCACTTCCTCAATAATAATTATTATTCCAAATACAGTTTAGCTTCATCTACGAGATTATAAAAATTAAATAGGGATGACAAATATCGATATTCGATATATTTTTTTGTTTTCTAAAAGAATGTCACATGCTTCTATATATATTCTGTGGTCAACTCAAAGATTTTTTAGAATTTACTGAAATGTCAAATGTTCCGTCACATCAATCAAAATCAAAACATAATATCCATCGATCGTTATGTTATTTTATTTACATTTTACATTGTGTGACATGATTACGTAAATAAAATTTGAACGTTCGCAATATTTAGAAAATCACATAGCTAATATGAACAAACACTGGAACAGAAAGATTGATATAAACAGAATATTGAATTCGTTTAGAATATAATGAATTTTAAGTGCTTGAAACTAATTACATTCGATGCCACAAATACATTACTTAAATTTCGTTCACCTCCTTGGCACTATTATGCAATTGTAGCTCGGGAACATGGTTTTATGGGAACGGAGATTGACGTCAAAAATTGTCTTCTGGACAGCTATAATGTTATGTTAGAAAAATATCCTAATTTCGGAAAAAGTTCAATTTCATGGGAGGAATGGTGGACCCGAATAGTCAAGATGACATTTAAAGGACGCCTCCCAGTTGATGCTAACATTAGTAAAATTGCAGAAACACTAATTGATGAGTTCAAAACATCAAAATGTTGGAGCAAAGCTGAAGGTAGTGAACGATTAATCAATTTATTAAAAAAATCTGGAATAAGCCTAGGTGTCATTTCAAATTTCGACCCTCGTTTACATGAGGTGTTGTACAATGTAAATCTGGATAAGATGTTTTCATTTGTAGTAACCTCTTATGAGAGTGGCTTCTGTAAGCCCAGCAAAGAAATATTCGAATATGCTATTAATCAGAGTGGTTTGAGTTTGAAGACATCTGAATGTCTTCACATTGGGGATGATGTAGAAAAAGATTACTTCGGTGCCAGAAATGCTGGTTGGCATGCTCTGATAGTTTCTGAGAATTCAAAACATGCTAATACTGGGACCCAACCAGTAGTGGATCATGTGTTCCGAAATTTAAATGATCTATGTTTAGCTATAGAGAATAATAGACTAAGTCTCTAAATAATTAATAAAATATATCAATTTTAATCATACATTTTATTTTACAATTTCATTTATTGTAATAAATTAAATATATATTTCAAAATCTGCATTATTTTTTGTTTTGTACTATTTGTATGTCATACAATCCTTTCACATGTCTATTTCATTATTTATGAAAACAGTATATAAACCATTAGATCTATGAAATGGTTCTTCTTTAATGTGGTTGCCATTCAAGAGCCTTTCTTCACAACTGGTTATCACTCATCCAAACTAGTCCAATACAGAAAATCAGACCTGACATATTTCAGTTTCGAAATAAGTCCAGCAAACATCAAAATTTAAGATATGTCATGTTAGGACGAGAAGTATATAATTATGAATTTTTGGATAGTTGAAAAATGGAAGTTTGTTGGTTATTTCTTTCTTTGTTGAGTGATGGTCTAGATGCAGCTTGTTCACAATTTATTCTACACATATTTAATTTCTTCATTGACTGAAAATCATAAAGCTAATCAATCCAGTCTTTCTTCAATGGGCAATAACCGTTCCTGGCCTGCAATGGGCGAGCCATACTATTAAGTCAGTAACACTTTTAAAAATAATAATGCACATTCATAAAATATTAAAAACTACATTTACTTTTACTACTAATAGGAGATTGAGTGCAAACTATACCTAAATGGTGATCTAATAATAATAAGACACTTTTGAAAGTTTGCTTTCAAACAATACAAACGCTACAATCGATCCACCTCTGGGGACCGCGTATTCTTAATTATCACTTTCTTCCGTGACGATAATTAACGAGAGTAAAGCTCCACATGAGAGAGCAAGCCTTGATCTCAAAGTTGAGTGAAGTCTGCCAACCCGCATTTGGCCAGCGTGGTGGACTAAAGCCTTAAACCTCTCAGTGTGAGAGAAGACTCGAGCCCAGCAGTGGGAATGCTATGGGTTTATTTTTATACTTGTTAAATTTTATTTCGTTTGTTTACTTTCGGCCACTATATTGCTCTGAGGGCCGCAAAAAACAAATGCATAATCAACCGCATTATCAACTGTATAACTATAACATTTACTAAACTATTTCACACATTTACCCCCAAGCCCTACCAGCAATTTCTATAGGCTTTTGATGTATCATTTGAAATCATTTTATTTTGAAAGTACTCGTTTAATTAACTTTGACATTATTCTAGGAAAAATATACTCCAATCCATTCCTATATTGTTTACGTATTTTTTTAACTTCCCTAGAATAAAAAGTAGTAGAACACCGAAAACCATTTGAAATTTATTTGAATCGCCGGGTTAAAAGTCTATGTTCTATGGGAGAGCTGCCAACATTGGCAACTAAAATATGCGTTCAAATTATAGTTTATTTAACTTTATTAATTAGTTTGACTGCGTGATAATAAAAAAAAACTGAATGTATTTATTTTTAGAAATTTTACAGTGTGCTGTTAAATTAGTACTCCAATAGTAGTATAGTATCAACGAATGTGATAATATATCATAATATTCTAGCAGGTTATAGAATAACTTGCTGACCACGCGAACGTTGTATTGCTATATAAAATATATTATTTTTCCGCAGTGAAAACTAACTTATGTTCATCACATATCAGTGATTTCAGCTTCTAATGGTAAAATATTTTTTAAATTAGACTAGTACTTTCTGAGCCTATTCAATACAAATAAACAAACACTCAAATCTTTCCTCTTTGTAGTATTACTAAAGATAACATTTAAGGTAGTTGAAAAAATATAGCTTTATCAGAGGACTCAATTTTACATTTCTACAGAAGATTATGGATTCTAATTGTTCTATTAGAAAGAATAAATATGAGATATATATTTGATAAGTAATAAGTGCAAAATACCGGTATTCTAGTACCGAAAAAGAAGTAACTTAGTTTTTGACTTAATTATATATTCTAACAAACGGATATATATTGTCTTTACGCATAACAAAAGTTTTTCGTTGTAATATAATGAGGCTCTAGTTTTGAAATTTACGTATCAATATTGGCAGAAATGGTGTACCTTTGTCTTAATATTACTTTTTTTTTTCACTACAACATGTGGCAACACTCAAATAACTGCGCGTCCATGTCAAGAAATAAATGAAGAAAGTGAATTTTGATCTGTGTAATGCGGGATCAATATATATTTAAAAATGCCGAATCCTAACATAAAGTAGTGTAAATTGTGTTCATGATATAAAGCAATTAAAGAAACTTGTTATATCTTCAATAAAGTACATTGGTTTGATACCTACACAAGTAAAAGTGTTCAGTAAGAATACACTGCAGTGAGGAGAAATGACGGGGCCGTCCTTTATCCTCGACTAAGTGAAGTGCGAGCTCTAAGCATCAGAGACTAATGAACTCTTACTTTTTTCACCATTATGTAGTGAAATTGATGTGAACTCGTGTGTTTTTAACGTCTAGTATCGAATTAAGGGTTTTTAGTGTTATGCCGTCGAGATGATGTGGTTTTGTGCAGCGGTGGCGGCCGCGTTGATAGCTTTCCCGAGCGTGCGGGGAGAGCAAGTGCTGCTTCTCGATACGACTACTGAAAACACTCTTGGCTGGACTCGTTTTCCTTACGGTCTTCAAGCTAGTACTCCCGGATGGCTTGAAGAATCTTATACTAACTTTGAAAAACAGATCAACTGGCGCTCTTACGTGGTCTGCGATGTCGCCCATCATAACGTCAATAATTGGCTCTGGACTCCATTTATAGAACGTCGAAATGCAAATCGAATTTATATCGAAATTAAATTTACGATTCGTGACTGCTCACTTTTCCCTGGCAATGCATTGAGTTGCAAGGAAACCTTCAGTCTGCTGTACTACGAATTTGACGTTGCGACCCGTGAACAGCCGCCTTGGGAGCCCGAGAGTTATAAGCTTGTAGGCCGGATTGCTGCTGGAGAAGGAAGATTCAACACCAATTCTGAGGTACATATTAACACTGAGGTAAAAAGCATTGCAGTTACTAAGAGAGGTGTATACTTTGCATTTAGAGATCAAGGGGCCTGTATATCCATCTTAGCTGTAAAGGTTTACTATATAACATGTCCAGAGGTTACAGTAAACTTTGCAAGATTCCCTGCAACCCCAACAGGCCGTGAGGTCACTGTCATTGAACAGGCAAATGGAACTTGTGTTGAAAATGCAGAAACTGCACCAGGTGAGGCTGCCCCTGTTTATTTGTGCAAGGGTGATGGAAAGTGGACATTACCTAGTGGGTCATGTAAGTGCCGTGCTGGGTTTGAACCCAATGAAATTAACCAGATCTGTAATGAATGTGCACCTGGTACATTTAAATCCCACACTGGTGATGATGCTTGCATTGCTTGCCCTGATTATTCAGAGTCCACAGCTTATGCAGCAGCAGAATGTAAATGTGTCCCAGGCTTTTTTAGAGCTAAGAAGGATCCTAAGAATGTACCATGTACACAGCCACCATCTGCTCCAGACAATCTCACAGTGACTTTTGCTGACCAATTTTCCATATCTCTTGCATGGCAGCCTCCAAACAAGACAGGAGGACGTACTGATATTACATACAAAGTTCATTGTACTAATTGTGGCCCACATGTTGAATATAGACCTTCTGCAAGTGGTCTCAATTCAACTAGAGTAATGATAGTGGGATTGGATCCAGTAACAGAGTATAAATTTCAAGTATTTGCTTCAAATGGGGTCACCGAACTGACAGGGGAGCCTCCTAAAAAGATTGAGATAACTGCAGTAACTGAAGCGTCTGTTGTAAGTGTGGTGTCTAAGTTGAGAGTCCTTAGTGTAGAAAGTGATAAGTTATCTCTTACCTGGAATCCTCCTCCAGTAGATCTAACTGATCCAGATGACACAATTGAAAGTTATGAAGTGAAATGTTTCCCAAAAGATAATTCAGAAAAGGGTATAAATACTACCCTTAAAATAACCAAAGAACCTCAAGTTACAATTAATGGGCTCAAAAGGGATACTGAGTATGGAATAAGAGTAAGAGCAAAAATGAAACGAGGTTGGGGTGATTTTAGTGGAATAGTATATGCACGTACTGGCTCTGTGCCAGAAACAACCTTTGTTGGCGAAGAAGAAGGTGCACGGGTTCGTTTAGTGGCAGCAGTGATGGTTGCTGTTGTGGTACTTTCTGTAGTGGCCATAATTGCTACTGTTCTATTTTTGCGTTCACGATCTGATGATGAATGTGATAAGAAACAACCAAATGATTGCAATGCCCTGAATTATCGGAATGGGGAGGTTTACACTGGTCCAGAAAGGCCTACTAAAACCAGTAGCAATGCAACTACACCTTTGTTTGCTGGCACGGGGTCTAGAACTTACATTGATCCACATACTTATGAAGACCCTAATCAAGCTGTTAGAGAGTTTGCCCGTGAAATAGATGCTTCTTGTATAACCATAGAAGCAATTATTGGTGGTGGTGAATTTGGTGACGTATGTCGCGGTAAGCTTAAACTCCCCGCCAGTTGTGGTCAAGAAATTGATGTTGCAATTAAAACACTCAAACCCGGATCTACCGAGAGAGCTAGACGAGATTTTCTTGCAGAAGCATCCATAATGGGACAATTTGAACATCCTAATGTAATATTTTTGCAGGGTGTTGTTACAAAGTGTAATCCAATAATGATAATAACAGAATTCATGGAAAATGGTTCATTGGACACTTTCTTGCGTGCCAATGACGGCAAGTTCCGCGTTTTACAATTAGTCGGAATGTTACGTGGCATTGCAACTGGTATGCAGTATCTTTCTGAGATGAACTATATACACCGAGACCTTGCTGCTCGTAATGTACTTGTCAATTCGCAACTTGTATGCAAAATTGCCGACTTTGGCTTGTCTCGTGAAATAGAGTCTACAGCAGATGGAGCTTATACAACTCGTGGAGGAAAAATACCTGTTAGATGGACAGCCCCCGAAGCAATTGCATTCAGAAAGTTTACATCAGCTAGTGATGTCTGGTCAATGGGCATTGTTTGTTGGGAAGTAATGAGCTTTGGTGAACGTCCCTATTGGAACTGGTCTAATCAAGATGTAATCAAATCTATTGAAAAGGGCTACCGTTTACCGGCGCCCATGGACTGTCCAGAAGCAGTATATCAGCTCATGTTGGATTGCTGGCAAAAAGAACGTACCCACCGACCTACATTTGCCAGTATTGTCAAGACTTTAGATAAACTCATTCGTTGTCCAGACACATTGAGAAAGATAGCGCAAAATCGCTCTGCTGATCCACTTGCGGGAGATACTCCAGATTTGATACAGTTTTCATCTGTGGAAGAGTGGTTGGAATGCATTAAAATGTCACGTTATATTGAGAAATTCAGAGCTGCGGATATTACTGATATGGATGCCGTTGTTGACCTTACTGTTCATCAATTGGCAGCATTAGGTGTCACCCTGGTGGGACATCAGAAGAAAATCATGAATAGCGTGCAAAGTATGCGTGCGCAGATTCGTGTCAGTGGCCCTTACGGTTTTCTTGTTTAATATAATTGCTATGTGTATGAGAACTCAAGAAGTAGACTGTAAAGTGTTATCTGCCACAATGACGTGATTTAAATGTAACAGTTTACATTATGAACTTAATGCATTTTGTATATTTTTCTAAAAAAGAACTGTCATAGACTTAGCCATAGAATTAATGACAGAGATATCTTTTCATAGATGTTAAGAAAAAATATTAAAGTATGCTGTCTATTTAACAATATGTATACACGACATTTTTTATTTTCTCGATTCTTGTTATTTTTAATTAGGCAGCCCACCAGATGCCTGAATTGAGATGATCTGTAATTTATTGGAATATCAGGCCTCAATATTAGTAATCCCCATTATGTAAAAACAACTGTTTAAAAACTGAGCTTTATCAAATCACCGTCTTTAGATATTGTACAACGAAATCACTGCCACGAACTTTTATAAATGATTACTGAAAAGGAATGTTTGAAATTTTAAATTATATTTAGTTCCTTGCTAGCCAGTGTTAGTATTGTACATTTAAATTTATTTATCTCTGACTGATCTTTTTATTCTATTAAAATGTGCCTAGTATTTGGTATGTTCATCAAGTCTGATATAAAATTGTTATTAAGAATTACCATAAATAATTATTTTTGTAATTTCTGTTTGTCTGTTGATATTGAATTGTGAAACCAGTAGATTTATTAAAATTACCAACTTTTATTGTTGATTGAAGCACATTATACAAAAAAATGAAACCAATTAATTTTAGTTACACACAATAAGTTTTCTCAAAATCCGTCTCATGATGATAAACATTCCGAGCAGTAAATAACATTTTGTATCTAATTAAATAAAGTAGGTAGCTAAATTTTTTGTAATAGTTTTTGGTGTTTTATTATGTTTAAAATATTAGTTTTATATAAAATATAGTTTTTTAATACTCATGCTTTTTGCTATGTTGGCAATTAAGGGTGTCTAATACAGAAATATTGTGATGAAACAAAGTACTTAATAAACTTGCCACAGCCACACAATTAATTTTGGTACATAATTAACATTTTATGTTGTATGTACATAAGGCTGAAACTATAATTTTAGTTTTAATTGTAATATTGTAATAATTATAATCTTACGAACATACATGTCGATTACGATTCTATTTTTGATTATACTCGTTTTCATGAGTATAGTAATAATTTGAACCTTTTGACAATAGGTTTGAAAAGCTAATATTTAAAAAATTACATACATCCAAAACTTCATCCAGTTTATTTATGTTAGGCATCTATCTATTTTTGTTTTATGCAGACATCTCTCAAAAGATGCCTCAGTTTGAAATAAAAAAAGTTTGAGTCATACTCGTGATATAGAAGATGGAGCACATTCTAAAGGACTGAGAGCCAGATTAGTCTTTCAAGTGAAAAGTTGAAAACTTTTTGTGGCTGCCGAGTTTCAAATGAGCCATAGGATAGGAGTGAATATAAACTGGAGTAGAAAGATGCTCCATGTAGAAAGTCACAAGTTATTCTTTGAATGTAATAGGTATTAATGTCACAGTCCAAAATAAAAAAAACTAACATACGTCGAAAGATAAGGCGCAAAACATTAAAGCTATTCTAGTGAAGTTAATCTAAGACGGAAATGTAATTCTTTACATTTAATGAAAATACTCAATAATAAGAAACGTTGTAAAAGCTAATATTTAACTTACATTGTCTTGTTCCAAGTTTAACTCTTATTATAGTTAGGTATAAACAATATTTTTATTTATCGGTAAATCGTCATTTGTAACATTTACATTTCGCGCATGTAGATTTGAAGAGGCACATAATATCGAAACGGCATCCACATGCCTCGCTGTCTCGTTTTCTGGATGAGTCACAGACTCGGTAATTGTTTCCGTGCTGATATACTTCCGCGAGCCGCATTTTACGAGCGTCACTCGCCTTTTTTTTGTTTTTTTAACGAGTGAAGTACAAAGTCTGCTCGGGTGGCGCGTTTTTTGAGGTACTTTTATTTTAGATTCCCTTACTTGGAACATTTTATAGACATAGTAGAGTATGTTATACTGCCAATATAGTTATAAGTGCTTCGCTTATTATTCGCAGCTTTTGATGTGAGTAGACGGAAGCATGTGATCTGTTAAGATAAGCAATGCGAATATTTGGACTTTGCTGAAATTGTATCAAAATTTAAGAAGGCAAAGCGATATCATTATTCATCATGTATATTGCGTTATATTGGATATTAATATTAAGCGATTGACTTATTCAATAAACCGTTAAGTTAATGACTTCGTAATTGGCTAAAAAGTATATTCGCCCTCATTTAAAGTGTACATCTAGTTATATGAGCTAGTTTTTTTACCTGTCTACATTAAACACAGCATTAAATGTACACAATACACTATGAATATGGAAATATTAAGTTGTACTAGGCGGCTTCACAAAGGCCGCGGACTTGTACAAAAGTATTGTGTCATTTCGAAGAGTAGGTACATAAAAAGTGAATGTAACCCAATACAAATTCTAGTACATAGAATATGCCGGTGCGGCTTTTGTGGCAAGTATATGGTCAATACATTGGGTGGCGGTTTAGTACGTCAGCTTAAAAGAAAATACCGGCTACCTTACTGTCTAACATTCGTATGTAGGAATTACAACATTTTCTTCCGATTATTTAACTCAACCAGTTTAGAATTACGCGATCTATTTTTTTCCATTATGCTGAACAATACCTTCACCGCAAACTTGTTTGTTTAGCTGAGCTTTGTATTTTAATATTGAGTTGGTTTGTTTGTTTGTGGGTATTTGCAGTAAATATTTCGTAAGAATCAATTGGCTGAGTATAAAAAGATCGAAAGACGTGAAAAGTCATAGTCTGAAGTCAATTTAGTTTCTAGTATACCGCTACCCATTCAAATTGGCTGTGTGGAATCCGTAGTGGACTACCCTTCTCGTATTAATGTTGTGTTAACAATCGCAAATCTTATTATAACGTGATTGATTTCCGATATAATTGTCAAAGGCTTTGCATATTGACTATTCAGATTGTGTCACCATATGTTGATGTATCAGCTATTGATAGTTGACGATGATGGAAATCACGTGATAGCCGTTGTATTGTACACGGACAATAGATTTTGATTGATCCACAAAATTAATTTTGGACTTTGGCGTGTTATATGTAGCTAAGTATTGCTGGAAGACTTTATTACATAGTTTTAATATCATGATAAAAATCGAAATCATTAAATTAATTACGTGATTATTAGTTTAATATACACTTTTTCAGTTTGTTGCTTGCCTTGTGTAACGACAGTAATAACTTACATAATATCAATCGTTTTTTCGTGTAATACTTGTTTTTACTGTGGGAATAATGTCAGACCTAATGTTGCAATTATATGTTTTGGGTCAAATAAGATAATTTAATCAATATTCCTGTAATAAAAGACTTAGCTACATATTATGCTCCTATCTATTTTCTTGTGTTAAGTCGGTGTACGACAGTTTCAAAATAACATAATATTGTATGTAAATTATTCACGCTCGGTCTGATATTCATTATTATATTCAAATTAAATATCGAATCCCCCAATACGACGCTAATTGACATCTTGCTCGTTAATGACTTGTTTATTATTAAAATGTTTATTTATCAATGATATTGTACAAAATTTCACTTTTAATTACTTTTTGCAACGTGCCCTGAACTATTTTCGCTTGTTACCTTTTATACTCAAATTTTTTTTTTAAATGTCTGATATGTTTTGTACGTTTTCTAATAAAAAAAATGTATTTGGCGTGCATAGAAATAAGCAAAACAGTGTGTGTTTGACTACGAATAATGTAGCTACTGAACAGTTTTTTATATACGTGTGTTAAATTTTTACTTACCCCGATCAATGTAACTTCAATTTTGTAGTCACGATTGCCCGATAAAAACGATATATTTCTTAATATTAACTAATTAATTATCTGTAGTGCCATCGTCTCAATGATAAATAGATACTACGTATAATTTCGATCCTAAGTGAAACATTAAAACCATGAGTATGTAATTCTATTAATTTTTAACTTGACGTAGAATTTTTTGAAGTCTGTATTAACGAAATAGTATTTAATAGTTAAGTGCGAAATATTTAATGTTCGACATAAGTCATGAACAAGACTTGCACTCGAGTTGTACAACCAAAAGCAATATGTAAACACCAATCTTATTCACATTTCACGTTAGCAGTAATGGATATCTATATTATGTATACATATATGTATAAGTATATTGAGAGGTCAAACACATTATTTATGACCTTTTTTATTTTTAAAAAATTAGCTAGAATGAATTAAAAAAAAGATTTTTGATACATTGGACATAGAAGAATGTGTAAGATAGTTTAAAAGTATTAAAGTCCAGTAATCTGAAATAAACGTCTAGGATAGTGCCACTTCAATGTTCTTTGGAAATATACTTAGAAACCGAGTATTGTAAGTCGATTAGTATTTTGTGTAGGTTTATTGCGACGTTTATATGACATTTTGCTACAGTCTGGTGATGTAACGTATGTGTCGATTCATTCAAGAGCTTATTCTTTCGCTACCGATTTATACTTTTAATGTTAATTATGTAGAGTGGACGTCTAATGCTAAATTAAATGTTGTACATTGTGTCTCCATTAATAATCATTACATCAAAAGCAATAATAACGCCTCTCTTAGAAGATTTTAAGTATTCGTTTTTTAAAATTAATTAAGTAATTTACCTTCACGAATATAGTTGCTCCTTTCCTCATCGGCCAGCCTTGTGATCTAGTGTTTTGTAATTGTTTATTGAGACTAGTAAGTAGTAAGGAAATCGACAATGTCATTTTTGCCAATTATATTTAAGTTGAATTTAAATTATTTTAGTATTGTTTGTATATATATGGAGAAAAAATAATTAAACTAGCCTCATTATCTCGTTGACTTTTAATTTAATGTAGAAAACACAATGAAGACCGATGTGGAGAGAATTACAAATTTACTACACATGTGATACGTCGAGATTTAGAGCCATATACTTAAAATAAATATTTAGTTTTAACATTTGCTTATGCAAGTTGAAGTAAAGTAGGACAATTTATCGTTTATACTGAAGACAATGAATTAGTTGAACCGTAGTAACACCAATCATAGCCTAATTAATTGTAATTCATAGAATGATCTTAGATTTATTTATAGGATTTTTTATATTATAGAGTTTGTAGGAGCGTATATTTTTTTGCCATGTCGGGGACTTGGACATCTGCGTTGAGTTTATAAGTGGTATGACGAATAAACTGATAGTGTAGCTAATTGGAATAAGATTTATATATTCTTGTGGTTTGAAGAAGTCCCTTGATACAGTTACGATTTTATTAAACGCTCCTGCAGATAGTATACAGACGTTATAGAGTAAAACTTAGGCAGTTTTAAATTTTTAAAATCGGTTTAGATAAAAACGATAAAAGTGTAAGCTTGGCTATAATTTATGTAATAAACTATTGATACATTATATCCATTGTTTTATTTATAGATGTATGATAAATTTATGAATGTACCCCAAGGTATTTTTAGGATCTAACATTTTTTTATAGTTTATAAATTATAATCTAAAGGGCTGACGAAAAAGTAAACTGGCCTCTAGATTTTAAGTGGTCACCGTCCTCTATGGATATGTGAAACCCGAGAAGACTCGGCAATACATCACCTGAAGAAGCTATCGTTTTACGGTTTTTTAAGAACCCCGTGTCTTTCGGGGAAATCCTCTGAAGGTAATTAATTCCACAGTTTGGGCGTACTTTTCATGTTTTACTATTGCATAATGGGACTCCTCGATTCTAATTTTATATTAAGGATATATATGATAGGAAAAATGCATTGTGAAATAAAATTCGTAACGAAACCCAAACGGTTTACTTATAAATTATATTTTTCCTAATATTTAGATGACCGTATAAGTAATTCTATGTTCCACGTTTATCGCAATAGCTACAGGAAAGTACCGCAAACAATGTTTACTAATCTATCAGGACTAAATTAATTTCCCGCGATACACAGTGTTCTGCATATTTACTCATAATACAGGATATGAAAGCCAGGGACCCGCATTAATATAAATTATTTTTTGCTGACAATTATAATTAATAAATAGGTAGGTACAGAAAGAGGTTCTTTTTCAACCTTCAGTTCAAATATTATATAACACAAATGATAATGGTACATAATGCTAAAAAAGAAATAAACTGTAGTGGACTGGATGTCTCTGTAGGATAGAATGTACATGGAAATATAAAGGCAATAAAGTTTAAAATGTTTACGTGCGCGAGCCCACGGTTTATGTTTAGAAAAATAATGTAAAAGTATTCATGTAAACATGTAAGTAATACTCAGGTTTCATTTTAAAACCCAAGTTCTTAAAAAAACATTGAGTTGGAAAGTTAAGTTTGGAGTAGGATTCATGCACGGAGCAACTTTACAGCGTGACGGCTAGCGCGGCAGTCTGCATTGTCATTAAAGAATTATACATAGATACATATTTAAAGTATTTAAAATTACAGAAACATAGAGCTTATTCATAAAAGGTCAAGGGAGGTGAATGCTAAACTTGTGCAACATAATTATTTGTTTATAATTATTTCGTCGTATGATATAGCATTCTGTATGCAGGTGTGAGAA
>DWPQ01000179.1:0-20220 GCA_018251795.1 Perichares adela
AATTTAATTTAAAATCGGTTATGTAGTTTAGGAATCCATCGCGGACAAACATCGTGACAGGAGATTTATATATATTAAGATGATATATCATTCAACAATTTCTGAACGACTTGATCGTTAGAGGTAATGATAGATAGTATCACTTTAAGTAACATGTAGATCATTAATGGTCATTTCCACTTGATCATGTTCACGTAATTGAACACCGTATCAATCCTTCGCAGGGCCAGAGGCTATGAATTATCAGAGGTAAATTAATTTGCAAGTTTATCTCCGGCGTTGAATTATTAAACTCAATTGGTTCACGCAGGAAGCTGTTAGTGTTCACTAGGTTTGCAGCGGTCAAGAGTTAAATTACCTCGTGAATGTTGGATTTCAGGGAACTCTGTTTATTGTGTGTGAGTTTGTTTTTATTTTTTATTATATACTAGCGACATGGCTCGGACTCGCTTCCGTAGATGGAAAATAAAATTCTGAGAAAAATACGAGGTTTTAAGTTACTCGACAATTCTTTTTACTTTTGGGCCAAATTAAATAAAAATTTAATAAAAAATACGCGTTTTTCATGAAATAAAAAGAAAAAAAAAACATTTATTTCGTCATACTTGTCAACAAACAACAATTTTACACAAAGAAAGCTTCGTTTTACACTATTTAGTCAAATGATAAATAATAATTATTCCTAATACGTGTACACAATATAATTATGGAAGTGAATGGAAAAATAGATTCCTGCCAAATTGGGGGACTACGAAGTAGCAACCTATTTAGGGTGTCAGTGCTTTTTAGTGACTATTATACGAATTACGATGAAGATAAATTATAATTTTTATCATGTATTATTATCACATTATTAGACATGTTTAAAAATTTAATTTAATAATTTATTTTTGTCTCCATTCCTGCAAAATGTTAAACGAAATTATGAACATGAACTATACTATGTTTTCACATATTTAATCGTTAATTATTGAATGGTTTGTAGACAAAATATAAACTGTGTTGCAAAATTACTTCGTTCAATTAGACAACCCTAAAAAAAACATTTTTACAATTAGTCGTGTACCGGTTTCAAAGTTCATTATAGTATCGTATTTTTAATTTCGAGCCTGTTTACAAATGGTAATTACTACGCGCTACGTTTCAGCGACCACCGGAAAATTGCAAATTTAGTAGAGCCGGTAATGTAATTAGGGTTGTCATCGTGAAATACGAGATGTTATCATTTTATCCCCCAACTTTTGCGTCCGTCACAGTTTATTATCCTCTTTTATTTCCATCATATTATTCGAGTATTATGCTGTTTTATGTCTGATGCAAATAAATAATGTCATGTAAAGGGCGCACGTGTAGACCTAGCTTAAGCGCTTTAAAATGAAACCTTTCAGGTATTTTTATTGCAAATGTTACGAAACGGTTTATATTTGTAATACATATTGTACTTCGCATCTGATATAATTTTTTGTTTGGCAAATGGTATTGATATTGAGGAGGTCCATTTTCGACGTAGACCGCTTATAATCAAGGGGCCTGTCCACTTGTTTCCCACATATTGATATAAAAAGAATTAAGTAATATATTAATTAATTAATTTAGATTGATAATTGCATCAATTACTTAAATTCTACCGAAAAATATTACTATAAAAGTTCTTAGGTTTAATGGAGGAGGTTACAGAATCGGTTGTCTCTACATCTTTGTCATGTTATATTCATTTACACTATGATAACCTCTGCTTATAAGTTGTGCTTTGATTTATAAAACGAAAGTTGCGCAGACCTGTTAATAAAATTCAGTATATAATTATTATTTTTTTATTTAAAATACTTTTATATCTTAGCGCCTTTAAATAATGAATTTATGGAAAAAAGAGAATATTATAATGCGTTTGCTTTCTTTGCTGGAATTAAAAGATTTCTTGTGGTATAATATTATTATCAGAAGAATCTTCAGAATTTACGATTCCTTCCTTCCCTTGAGATTATTGCTACTTAAAGAGAGGATTCGCAAAGCTGTTTTAATGGTGTAATTCCTTTGTTCCGATTTTATTATTTTTTTTGCGAGTGTAATGTTAGAAATGGCAAACTATACTTTTTGCTTGTCAATAGCATACAAACTAGCAGGCAGACAGTTGATAATTGTAATTATGTTACTTCGAGTGTTTTTTATTTTTATTTATTTAGTTCACACAAATAAAATATATGAAACACATGTTTTTATTAAAAAAGTTGGACTTTTACTATATTGTATTCAACTTTTCGCACAGATGGCTTAGTGGTTTGAACGTTGGTCTCCGGAACGGGAGATCGCGCGATCGAATCCGGTGCGCACTAATAATTTTCCTAAATTATGTGCATACTAGTGAACTGCCCTCGCTTCGCTCCGGGACCCGTAGGTATCAGCCGCATAGGTCCCGCTCCCGTAGGAATTGCAGGATAAAAAGTAGCCTATGTGTTATTCTGGATCATAAGCTATGACACTTCCAAGTTTCATCAAAATTCGTCAAGTAGTTTTTTCGTGAAAGAGTAACAAACACATACATCCTCACAAACTTTCGCATTTATAATATTAGTAGGATGATGATTGTTAGGTTTTAATGATCAAGTTTTGGGTTGAAAATCAAAGGCGGTAATAAACCCAACTACACTACACACATACGAACTGTCTGTGTCACATTATGATAATATGAATTTAAGTATTGTGATGTGAGGAATATAACATACTATGGCTTTAAGAAGTGTCCATTAACTTTTAATGGTCACTGGGTCTTGATAAAAGTATATTTAGTAAGGTATTTGCCTATTAATCAATTGCCGGTTAATTGTAGGAGGCATTTAATTAATCACAATGATACACAACCTAATTAAATGGGGACTAATGTTACCCTCAGAAGTTAGACCAGTTGATTTTAATTTTACGAACTACTTTGTACATTTCATATGATAAAATGGTCATAACATTATCCAGCTACAATATAAATACAACTAACCACATGGAATTACATATTCTTTTAAATTAAATTGGAATTATTTAATCAAAATAGAGGTTTTAAGAATGGTTTTTAAATAGCTTTGTATTGCTATTTACAGGAATATTTGGTTTTTATAAATCGGGTTTACCTATTCAACCTGTACTATAATAATATTTACAATACAAAATTATCATTAACAATATAATACTATTATATCCATAAATCCATAACATACATAATTAATTAAGTATACATACTTTTGAACTTTAATATTATGTATATTAACGTAATTAATAGGTAAGTGTGTTTATAAAAATTTGGCACCTTTCTGAGGAGATTTAATGAGATGCCAAATAGTTTTATTGCTATGGTAATAAGCATAAATAGGTAATAAATAGAATCGTGAAATCATTTTATATTAATGAACATTTTATATTATAGCTTAAAAAAATGTCTAAAATGATTGTAGAAAAATATAAAATGTAAATTTGCAACCTGTTATTTCTTACATAAGCATGCATGATATCCAAATTCATTTACATAATTAAATACACACTTACTTCCTAATGACGTGAATAAATAGTTAAAATTGGAGATTTGCACAAATACATTATATTCTCATGATGTTTCGAACTTTGATTCTCAATCAAAGTCCAAGGAGAGAGTTGACCATTGTTCGCAAAGAGTAAGGTTTTACTGATAACTGTTGCTCTGCAATATAAATACACAGTGCCCAAATAAATATTTATTTGCCCTTACAATAAATTAACATGCCTTTAAGACTTTGTATACACCCTAATAGCACACTTTGTGAGAGTCTGGTACCTGATATAAGTTTAGTGCATATGTGTACAGGTATTTCCAGGCCTATTTATCATTTATATATTCATCTATACTATAATATCTATCAGTCCAGGAGAGATAGATTATTATGTAAGAAATAGATGTTTATTATCAAGTTTTGGGAGTTCATGATAATGCACGAGATAATGATAATTTGTGTGTGGACTTATAAGTGTCACCTGTAACCCGAGAAGGTCTATTGCAAAGGTGACCTGTTGTCAGGATATTTGTGTGTGAGGATCCATTTATTTATGCTGTTGAGTTCTTTTTTCAAATGTTCAAATACATCACAATAGGATTCCCTGATTTGACAGGTGTCACAGACATAAATTACACATCACAAACGCCCTCAATCGAAAAATTAACTTTTATATGATACATAAATATTTGCTCAGGCCATACCCAAATCCCCTTGCTCGGCAGACAGTCACTACCAACTGGGCTTTAAGGGATTGTGCATTGTTTAACGAAAAGGTCGTCGAAAATAGGCTTCCTGAAAGCTTACATGGGGTCAGCCTTATGAGATACATATCAAAAATCAAAAAAATAAAAAAATGTTTTATTGATCACAACATCAATAAAACATTGGTTTACAAAAACTTTGTACTGACGGCGCTGCTTCCGAGCAGGACAATATCTGCCGAGTCCACTAGTAATAAATATGAAGATAATTTACTTACAGTGCTGATGTCCTATTTAGAGATGACAGTAACTGTTCACACATTAAAAATATCAACAAGTTTCACATCAAACCATAATTGTCCCACTGCTGGGCTCGGGTCTCCTCTCACACAGAGAGAGTTTAGGCCATAGTCTACTATGCTGGCCAAGTGCGGGTTGGAAGACTATACACACCTTTGAGAACATAATGGAGAACTCTCAGGTGTGCAGGTTTCCTCACGATGTTTTCCTTCACCGTAACAAGTTTCGCACCAACCTAATTACAGTGTTATCTTGAGCGGTGTTTTTGAAAACAAAGAGTATGTTTGTGGAAATAACTCATTTGCTTATTGTTTTAAAAAAAAAATTAAAACGTAATCTTCTTCGTCGTATCGCTCTTGGTAGAGCAGTTGTGGTCATCATTAAGTAATATTGTTTCAGACAGATTTTATATGCCTTTTTTTGGTAATGAGCGGATATCTTCATGAAGATACCCGATATTTCTGAGTTAGCGGGTTATGTTGAATTTTACCTCCTAAAACCCCCTCGACATTCATCCGGTGCATATGGAGAGAAGCTTCGGGATCTCAAAAGAAAGCACCCGTGTGCTTGGCGAGTGTTAGCCGCTGTAACCTGAGCCTAAGTATATAATAATATATACAGGCGGCGGTAATCGCTTACTCTCAGGTGGCCCGTCTGCTTGTTTATTTGTTATTAAAAAATACCATAAAGATGGGGTAAAAACAAAATAAACAATTCATTATTCATCGATAACACACACGTTAACAGTTTTCCTCACGATGTTTTTCTGCATCGAATGACCACTTTAATTAATTCCTAGTTTTGAAAAATCAGAGGTCCGCCAGGAATTCGAACGCAGGTCCCCTGTTCTGAAGACCGACGATCCAACCAGACTATATCTTCAATATAATTGTTATCATTAGTTTTAAAAGTAACCTTTTATAATAAAATATCTTAACTGATTAATTTAAAACTAAAACTTTAAAAGTCTTTTGCAACTTACGTATTTTGAATAAGACCGCCCTATACTCTTATAATGATTAAATTATGCAGCTGAAAATCTTTTATCTACTTTCCTAATTGCTCACAAAAAATGCAGCTTGAATTTAAGCTCTTTTTGCTGAGCTGTTTTATACGAAAGCCAAGAAGGATTTATGACATCACACGTACAGTTTTGTAGTCTCGACTCGACCTATATACGTACTTGGAGTATGGTATGTTTATAAAGGCAATGATAACTTAGTGGTTTGAACGTCGGTTTTAGAAACAGATGGGTGTAGGTTCGAATCTATGTACTAAAAAATAAAATTAGAGGGTCTGTCTGTAATACAAATAACCGCTTTTTACTAAAGGACTGTACAGTAAAGTAATGTACACGGTACATATACCAAAATAACATTTTTTACAATTTTTGAATGTCTGGTTGTTTCTTCCGGCTTATCTCTGGAACGGCTGGACCGATTTAGACATGACTTTCACTGTAATATAGCTGATGTAATGAGGAGTAACATGTCTATGTTTTTTTATCTTAGAATTCCTACGGGAATCGGATTTACGCGGGAAAAAATTTGCGGCACATTGATTTCCATGTACGCAGAGCCGCGCAGATAGTCTTAAATAAAAAAAATGTACATAATCAAAATTAATTGGCACTTGCTTGAAACACATTTAAAAAGAGTTACATTAAATTTTAGACGTAGTGTTTTTTTTTTTCTTTTACAACATAACGATTTACAATAATAACGATGTCGATATAGTTCGTACTAATGTTGGTAGATGTGAAGACGAAAATATTTAGTATTGAATCACTAATGTTACTTGAATATTTCGACTGTTAACGAGAAATAGGTATGTACAAGTCACTGCTGCGGTTGTCTTCGATAATGACGTAATGGATTTTATTAATTGTTTGTTTGACTAATACAATCTTGGTGGTAGGAAGGAAGGTAGCCACTGCTATGCACACCGACCACTGTCGGCACTGTGGGGATCCAGAGCCGGGTGTGGGGCTTTGAATGATGATGTTATTTGCATACAAACAATTTTAAACGTTAAGTTAAATTAATTTATGAAATAAAATTAATAAACAAGTTAAATTTTAAAACACTTATGGCGTTTTGATATATCCTAAAGTGTTTATACGTAACTTTGAACTCGATTTTTTTGAAATTAAATTTTGCGACATATCACCTTCATCCACTCATGTCTTCAGTTATGTGGTAAGACGCCGGCAACTGCATTTGCTGGTCACACCAGTCTAGAACAGTCGTGTTGGAAAAAGCGCCACTCACAAGACCAGAATCAATAATCAATGCAACGCATAGAATGATAGATATTTTTAATAGTCATTTGAGTAAAATTGCAATATAAATTCTTAAAATTATATGTTACACATAAATAACTTAAAAAAAAAGTTATAATATGTTTACCGCATTGGGCTACAAACCTGTAATGGTAAATTAACATAGATAATAAATAATAATAAAAAACTTATTTACTGTAATAAAAGTTTACGAAACAAGCAGATTTGGCTCCAATTTTTTTTTATTGTTGTAATGTTATTATTTGGCTCTTTGGATAATAAGTTTGCCGATGGTCTAAAGCAAGGCAGAAAGTAACTGTAAAAACCGTAGATTAGACTCATAGGCGGGTTTAAATACCATGTTTAGTTATGGTCGGACGTTGGCTAATGATGATGATGTTAGACCAATAAGCACAGCTTTGAATTATGGGTTGACAATGGATTTCAACTTAATTTCTTTTTGTATACAGTTGAATTTAAGATGGAATAGAATTACATGCGATATTTGAAGCGACATTGCATGTTGCTGCAAGTTATCAGGTTTAAACTTTATTTTTGGCAATGTATACATGCAAATGTTTATAATAACTTAATATGGATAAGTAAACAAAAGAACTGAGCGTAATGAAAAAATTTTTTTTTAAATTATTTTGTCTATCCAAATCAATCTTTTTTTAAACTTGTATATCCAAATGGGTAAATGTTAGTTAACAGTTGCTTCCACACGAAGATTCCGTGTGGTGGGAAACTAGGATCAGATCCCCGTGTTACTTAATATAGAGGTACTAACATATATAATGTACTCATTTCAGCAAAGTATTAAAACTAATTTAGACAGACAAAGTAGTACTTAATTTATTAGTAATGCCTTTGTTATATAAATGTTCGTGGCTATTTCGACTAGCAAAACGTCTTGTTATCAGCTCAGTGTTTGTTTGTAATCCTGATGATGACACTGTTTTTATCGTTCGTCTGAAGGCTGTGTAAAGTGTAAACCATAGAGTTATTATACTAAAGAAGGCAAGCAATAATGAGTGCCTGTGAGTGCGAATGTACATCTAACAGAAAGAGAGGGAAGATTAGTGATCTTTGTCTAATACGGGGCAAAAAAGCGAGACAGACAGGGTGCCCCGTTTGTTGTCTCTTTTTAGATGGACACATTTTAGGCTGTCGTGTATCTATAGTATATTTTATCTATGGAAAGAACATGTCAAATGTATTTTGTTGATTTTTGATGAAATGACAAAGTGAAGGCAGGTACATATAAATCCTATAGGCAAATCATGTACGAACTTTAGAAGTAAATCTCAGTATTCCTTAATAGCTACATTTCGGGCAGACCTACCTTGACCCCGGGAGTATGTCAAGGGTCGATTGACTTAACGGGCAGTCATAATAAAGATCACTGTGCGAATGTCGACCGATCGCGTGTAACTGGTTTGAAACCGGTAACGCGCGTAGGGTTGCCACACGTGCATTATAATAAACTTTATTATAATATATATATATATATATACACTATACTTATAGTATGTTATTTCAGGTAGTTGTACTTTATACTTTACTAGGTGATTCCGCAAACGTTGTTTTGCCATATATTATATTTGTAGTAATTTTGGTATTAAAAGTAGGGGTTGGTGATAAGGCCACAGCATAAAAGTCCAAAGAATAAAATATTTGGCGTGGACCACTTAGGGGTATGACATTTCTCATGAATCACTCGATCTTTTGCTGAAATTTGCATTAAAATTCGTTTAATAATAATTGTTTTAAAGATCTGAGTTAACAGACAGTGGACGCGACTTCATTTTATACGTTTAACGAAAAAATAATTACGATTTTTCAAAATCATAAAAAAATCAAATCATGCGAAACATACTTTTGTCTTGTACTTTATTCATATTCATCTTTATCATAGACTTTATTAAACATGATTTGATTTCTTTATAATTTTGAAAAATCGTATTTATTTTTTCGTTGAACTTAACCGCTCGTTTTTAATAATATCTGAATGCAACCTTAATACAATAATAAATAATGAAGAAAAATAAATTGTACATTATTTATCTTATCTATAATAAACAATGTACCTACTTTAATTGCAAAAAAGGTGGCAACCCTAAACGTGTGGTACGACAAGTGGAGTGGTTATTCAGATTCATGTAACTTTTATGTAAGTTGTCGACCGTCGAAAGGATTTTATGAAAATGTTTGACGCGATGCTTAGGGTTGTTTATGTAACTAGTTTATTTCCGGTTTTAGATTATTCAGAGATGAGTTCTATTAACCTACCGCCACAACCTCATCCTTTATAGGATGCACCATGGGTTGAATTTAAGGATGGATAAACAGCATCTTATATCCCAAATGTGTGTGGGATCTTTAAACGCTAATAAATAAATACACTCATACCCCGCACTAGGATTCCCCGTGTTGCGGGTGGCATAGATAACACAAATAACACATCACTAACCCATGAGCCGAGAACAAATATTTATCTGTCACATAAATATCTGCCCCGGCCGGGAATCGAACCCGGGGCCCCACGCTTTGCAGGCAGGGTCACTACTAACTAGGCTACGGGGTCGTCAAGCAATGGATTAAGTTTTACGGAAATGGATCTTGTTAAACATAAACCCTGGAAAAGAAGGAAAAACTCGACATCGGAGTTGTTCGGAAAATGCATTACGGATGTAACGTCGAAGCCAATATCCGCTGATAGGATATTTATTTGCACAGCACCTGAAGTACGACTGCATGTGATATCTATTTGCTCGAATGCGGGACGCAATCATGAGCTTACAACGTGGTAAGGTAACTTACGGACGGTTCACAGTACCTATATACCGGTATCTTTAAAACCGGTTCAAAGATACTATAGTAGTGGGGTAAGGGGGTATAGGAGGGGAGTATAGGGAAAAGTGTGTTCCAATTAATCTAATTTTGTACCTTTTTACGGGATATGGGAGGAAAATTTTGAAACGTATCGAGCTTTATAGGTCTGAAAAATATACGTTGGATGCAATTTATAGAATTTAATGTTTTGCTTATACCGCTGCTTTGGAATAATTGCTTATGAATACCAGATACGATGAAAGAAACTCGACCGGTAATTTTTTAACACGACCTACATAAATTACATGATTATTTTGTAAACACAACAACTGTGGTGCTGTTTATTTCTAGTTCTCAGTATTCGTTACTTAACTCGGTTGATAACTTATTTATGATATAAACAAGCTATGAGCTTTTTTTCGATTCGAAAAAGTTAAGATTTATAATAAGCTAACTTCGTCGACTTACAGCCGGTAAAAGTCGACATGAAGACATAAAATATTTTACATTTCAGCGACTTTGTATTTCAGGAGTTATTACTTATTCTTGTAACATAATTTCTACTTTTATTTTAATTCCCTTCAGCTTTTACTTCTACTTCTATTTATATGCTTATTTTATTACATTTTTACGTTTATTTATCATTTACGTTTTTTTACTATCTTAAACTTTTGTTGGTTTTAACCAATCGTAAGTAACAAAATACGTCGGTTGTTACTTATTGTAACTCATAAGTAACATAACACAGCAAGAACAAAAGCTGTAACGAAGCAACAACACAGGAACAGCAAGAGGTCTAGACCGATCTAAAAACGGCCGCGCTAATTCCGGCGCGGGAGCAACGCTCGCGGATAATATCAATGTCAACGACCAGCCCACTGAGCCGATCAGCGGATTTAACGACTAAATTAGGTGCAATATCTTATAACTGTCTCTATCTTTTGATATCACCGCTGGACATATGCCCTTAAATACCAAGGACCTTTTGTCATAGAGACCTGTCTTTTACTGGTTGATTCAAATGAGTCTTCGAACATTATAATGCCCTGAATAGCCCGAGGGAATTTTTGTTCGCACCCCAAAACTACTTCAAATGTAAAATTAGATTATTTATAAAGCCATACAGCAGGTATTCTAAAGCAAGATAATCGGATACTTGTTTAAATATTGCATAATAAAGGCCTTAACTTGACACCTCATAACACTGTCTTCCCGTTTTCCGCGTGCGATATAATAAAAACCCTTCGATAATTACTACATTAACATCAATAAAGTTGAGTTTTACATATGCTGTGCTTGATTGCGTCGCAAAAAGTGAGCGTGTGATTCTAATTGCAGCGAAAGCTACAAAAAATATCAGACTCTACCGTAGGTTCAAGTTTCTTTACTTCGAATTTCGTTATGAATGGTCTCACAGAATTGCACGCTGATCAAACGCAGACAGATTGGGTAAAAAAATATTGCAGTTTATTGCATCCCGGCCAATAACAAAAACATTAAAATATGATCACTGCATTTGTTAAGGTTAGTAGTAAATTGAGTAACGATCAAAATGTTTATTATTGAGTGTTATTTACAAGGTGACTTATGAATCAGGTGATCAATTTGTTTATTGGTAGTCTAATGCGTTGCACGTGGTGTGCACTTTGATATCGAAGTGTGATACTCAATAATTAAGGTTGCTATAAACAATATATATTTTTAATAGTACGTGAATTATATTCATATCTTGTAAGAGGAGACCCGAGCTCACCAGTGGGACAATCTTGGGTTTTATGGTTATGGTATTCATATATTTGTAGCTCATTAAACCGAAATATTTTTAGTAGAAGAACGAGGTAAATATGGGTAAATATATCAGATCATAATCTTATTCTATAATGAATATACCTTTCAATAAATTATGATTTATACGTTAGTAATCTTTGCGGTGAATAACGCGAAGAAATTCGTAAGCCGTACGTAACTTGCGTGCAATTCCGCACAGTGCGCTAAAAATGCTACTGTCGAGACAAAATTGAATAACAAATTCAAAACGCGATACCTCGGTCCATAACAAATGAACCAGGGCCCTGATTCTACAAATTAAACGCACACCAGTACAATAAGATCGCGATGATCAATTTTGTTAGATTTGGTCCCGTTGTAAATATTTACGACAAATGTTACAATTACATTTGCATCGAATTGCCTTTTAATTAGGACTAAACAATTTGGTACTTATTGTCTGTTTTCTATACTAAACGGTTTTTAAATCGTTATTTACTTTTATACGAAAAAAGGCTAATTATATTGGAGTAACCTAAAACTTAAATTCTAATTAAGTAAAATGTAACTTAACTTGCAGAATCAGGCCCTTGGTACCATTATACGAGTATTATCGTCGAGTCACGCCGCTATCTGCCTGTATAACTTACTCGATAACGTTGTGATGTCACTTGTAAAGTTCACGTACCTGTAAAGAGGAAAACACTTTGTTATTTATTGAAATAAAGTTCATAATTATTTAATCATACGATAGTGATGGGTTGTCCAAAAAATTTCGTCGTCGTCGTCGTAAAAAATTCGAAAAGATAAAAAGGCGATCTAGTAACGGACATGAAATGTTTTATACAATATATATTGAGTATGGCCATAATGTTATGTAGGTAAAAAATAATAAAATTTGCTCCAATTAATTCTTATGATTTGGAAAAAAAATCTGTTAGAAATGTTTCCATTTCCCATCAGTAATTGTGGTATACATGTATAATAATACATTATGTATTGACAGACATATAAAAAATGTCCGCGTAAAGCTGTAAAGGCCGCTAGGGCCACCAGCAGAATGTCCATCAGAAACAATCATATAAGAAATATATATAGTGGGGTTTAACTTAATTTTTTTTCTATATGTGTATTAGAAAGTGCGTGTTAAATGTCTCGAGATATTTTGGTTGGAGTGTCAAAAATCTAATAATAGAATAAGCATGTCTTCCTTTTCCTTTTTTTTGTTATATATGTATATAGACACATCAAACAGGCGACCTCCCGTTCAGGAAACCAACGTTCACGCCCGTATATAATTGCCCATATTACTGCTTAACTATCTTAATGCATTCTTACTTCTTAACAAAAAGTTTATTCCAACGCAACAGTATTCATACACGTAACAACTTTTCTAATGCCAAATCTATGTATTGTGGCGATTAATAACACTTTCGTTACAATGTGTCATATCGCGATGATTACCTAATGTCGGGTCAATCAGACAGTCCACACGCGAGCCATTCCAGCCATTCGAGCCACTCGCCGACTACGCGTGACTAACGGTAATTCGCGACTAATTTTTTAATCAACACACAATTTGCAATTCAAGGCGACTTGCAAATGATGACAGATCTTGGACGTTATCATAAGTGTGTCTATGTTTTTTAACGTTTTCCTAAAAGTAATGGCCAAGACATCTACGAGTCAACCTCAGTCTTAGTGGATGTTATTGATCTTATCTTTTATCTTTACAACACTACTTTACTTTTACAATCCGTTCTACATAGATATAATGAACGCTGTAGCTTAATTCTAGAACGGATTGTAAAAGTAAAACAGGTTCGAATTTGTATAAGGAATATTTAATATAGGTAGGTTTCGTTGTCCACATAGAGACCAATTATTATTTTTTAACTTTCATTCGTTAACCTACCACAGGAAAATCCACCGAAGATTTCGTAAAATTGCTAATACTTAAAATAAAATTTTGTCAGAATTTTTATACCCACTGCAATAAATATTTAGTAATTCATACAATCAAATTCATACCACGTTCATACTAAGTTAATAGTACACTACTTGATAAAATTAATAGCAATCGGCTTGGTTACGAGTATACTATTGATAAATTTTAACGTATTTTCGCAAACACAAATAACGGTGGGTCAGTCGTAGCAAAAAAACATGAAATCCTAAATTGTGGTTTAAAAAACGAATTTTATTTCGGTTATTATTCCAACAGAACAATAGCTGACCCGAAGCGGAGGCTCGCAAACAAATGTTTGTTGTACAAACTTTCATACAAATAATATACATAAATCTACGACAGGCGTATCTGCTTCAAGCCAAACAATATACGAACTCGTGGTCCGGTGACTAACTAAACAATTGGTTATTTTGGAAACTTTCCAATTTACCAGTAACTATTGTACGGCGTGAGGCGACCAGACTGTTAATTCTGCCGTGAAGCCGGTAACTTCAGTCTTTTGTTTTGATTTTAATAACACCCAAAATGAGACCAATTAACCCCTTGTTTTGCCATTTAGCAAGTAGCTACAATGTTATTTTTTTTTTGTACTGCGAAGGTCTGGAATAACTTGCCAGCATTGGTGTTCCCGGTTGATTATAATTTTATTGTCTTCAAGATGAAAATGAAAAGGCTTTCACTAAGTTAGTGCTTCACCATCTATGGCTACACCACCATTTACCATCAGGTGGGATGGCAGTCAAGCATTAACTTATCTAATATAAATAAGAAGCAAAATTAGATCATTACTACACTTTGCTTATTCCGCCGTGAGACAAGTAGTATTAATCTTGGGTTTTTGTGTGAATAGCTCCCAAAATCAGCCCACTATACATTGATTCTGCTATAGCCAAATAACTTCACCTTCGAACTTTGATTTGAATAGCGCTCAAACACTGCTAATTCTGGATTGAAACAAGAGACTTAATGTGCTGCGATTCGGTTAAGCCTCATTAGCCAATGGAATATTCCACGTATTCGTATGTACATACATATCAATTAAAAATCAGAACATACATCGAAGCTGAATAACTATTTAAAATAAAGTAATTGCTATTCATATTTTTAAAATATACTCAGCGCGGATGGCCTACATACAGTCTGAACCTTATTTCATTAGAAAACTTTAGAAGCCTTTTCAAAGCTGGCTATTGAACGTACGTTCGAATGTACATAAAAAGAATATCCGTCGAAAGGCCGCTGGAATTGGAAACTATTCCAATTTCGATCCCTCGAAACCTAACTGGAAGTAGACAGGGTTTTTTCTGCGTATTGTTATCGTTGGCATTTTAACTTTGGTTTATCTATAGAAAAGGGAATTCTGCGTAACTTTAAATGAATATCCGTATATTTTATATCAGCCGTTATATTCGTTATAAGAATATTGCCGAGTGGTTTTGGATGAATCGACAGATCGTCAGAAGTCGTAAGGAACGATAGTCGCGAAACACGTAACATCAAACGAATCACCGACGCGTTTTCTATAAGGAAGAAACCATCCATGCTACCGTCTGTGCGAACAGGTTTAAAAAACCGTTACCGAAACAGTTTAAAAATATTTCGGGTTGATTTTAGAAGAAACAAATAAATTACTAATATTCTCCTCATAAATGCATAATGGATGGTAAAGGATTCTTCATTTGTAAGAATCGGTCATAACACAAAATCTTTTCCCCAGAGACGTCAGGTAGATTTCGAAGACCGCTCGCGATACCAAAAAAAAATATTCTAAAAAATTCAACATTTTGAAACGTTTTCAATTATTCCAAACATTCTTCTTTAGTAACAAAACTGCCTCAAAAGGGAAAGCAATTTGGAGAGTCTCCCAGCCATTTCTGCTCCAGACAATTCTTCGCGGCCACAGACAAGACAATTAGAACCCCCTTTTGTCAATATTTACAATTCGTCGCCCATAGACATTTTCGTCGTTTTTTTGCTATTTTCATTACCAGGAGACAGATTTTGAGTCTTTGTTCTTCAGTCTGACTATTGTCTCTATGATAGAAGGAACACGGGTTTTTGTAGGAATTTTCGATACCAGTCTTTTGGAGCAATTTGTGGGAATTAATGGATAGATTAATGCACGAATAAAACAGAAATGAATTAATGAATAGATTAACGGACCAACAAAACAAGAATGAATAATTGAGTAATAAATAAATAACATCCACTTCCAATACAATTTGCCATGCTTATCTTTGACGCAGAATTTATTTGTCTTGTAGAGGTATATTAAATGGTTGTAGTTTTAAAAGAAACTATTACACGAAACAACATATCCCGCAGAGCCATGTATGGTGGGTAATGAGGCGTTTGGGCAAAAACTGCGGGCGCTACCGTAAGCGGAACGACTCAATTATCGCTGATGAAGTGACAACACTGACAACTGCTTAATTGAACGAAATATTTCCCGATTAATTGCTCGATGAATTGTTAATCGCTGTCCTCTTTATTTGGTAATTGGTTTTCAGTTATTGACATATAACTTTTATGATAAAACTCAACGAGCAGATGGGACACTACATTGTGAGTCACCTCCCATAGGTATCTGCAACATCGACACCTTTGTCGATAAACAAGTATACGAAATATCTCTTTATCTACCCCACAAGGAGGTGCCCTTAGGACCCCGCAGCCTTTTTTTTTCGAAGAGGTTTCACCCCTTTGCTTGTTTAAACTCTTCTCTGGCAGAGCATTCCAAGCACTCCCTGGCCGCGTAAATCTTTAAAGTCCGCTAGGCCCAACAGCAAAATTTCAATGAAAAACAAACAAACACCTCTTTATCACTGGTTCCCCGATGATGCAACTGAAACATCTAATTCATGATAGAATGATGGTGGTAAAGCAAGAAAGGAAGACAGGAGCCCTACCAACAAGAATGCAACATTGGTATTATGATGGAATGCAGCACAGAGACTTCGAGAGAGAGAGATAAAGGAGACTTAACGCCATAGCCTCGTCCGCTTTTCAACAGGATTTACAAGAAGAAGGGAAGTTTGTTTTAGACTCAAGCATGACTAGACCATTAAACTCTTTACATGTCAGCATGTAATCTTATGGACATATAATCTTTATGGACTCCCTCACTGCGCGGCTTATACTTGTCTGACAACTATTGAAGTAAAAAGTCATGAATTAATTGTAAAAATTAATGAACAGTCAATGACTTGATTCCATACCGTGAAGGAGCTGAATGTATCCCCTCAGTCACACTACATTTCCTCTATTCTGTTCTCCCTCTCGGACTGACAGCTCGATACAATCTAGTCGTTTATTTCCGTCCCTCCGACAAGAAAAGACAACGATGTGTTTTGTGCTAGGGTTGCCAGCTATGATTTCATATTCTTAATATGTTTTTATTTTATTCAGTTTGTTTTTAAAATGAGGAAAGTTTACGTGAAGAGAGAGAAAAATCTTCCTATTGTGCAAAGTGCTATAATTAAATCTTCAAAGTAAATGAAACAAAGCATTAATGATGAATGTTCACGCTCTCAGTATCAAATATGTTGAAAGCGAATGAACAACTTATTGCAATTTAAATTGTTCTGATTTTAAATATACTGTTTGACAATATGCAATAGAGTACTAATTATGATTGAAATTCACGGATTTGAATATGGAAAATAATATAGTGTTATTGTTGATTTTCGTTTACCTCATTTTAAGTTATCTGGTCATATTAATCAGGTCACATATACTTCAAATCGGGGAATATTGTTCAATATGTGTATACTTATAATAACATAATTATAACAAGACTAGTCGACTCGGCAAACTTTGTTCTGCCCGAAGAGCTTTTACTGGACCAGTATAATGTTTCTGTAGAACATTGTTTTTATATACCTGGTAAAACAAAGAAAAACCTGGAAAAACTAAGAAAAAGCTTATTTTCACGCCTGCAACGCCTTTTTTAATACCAAAATATTCACTACAAATAATTTATATTACAAAATGGTGTTTACTGGTTCAACTAGTAACTAATAAACGAAACGTGTCAACCCTACATTGTACAGTGGCTGGTGACTCAGCGTTGGCTGCTCTATTGTATGAGCTTTCTTTCTATAGACAATTACACTAGATACATTATGAAAATGGAACAGAATGGCTGTCATAACGCTTCATGGGGATCCATCATGTACTAGGGTGGCAGGAAATGAGTCCATAGAATGATGTGCAAATTACAACAACCCCAATCCCTCCTATTGCTGCTAGTTGAAACAGAAATTATACGTAAAAACGTAGTATATCTACCGGAGTGTGGATTGCTAGTTTTCCTTACCCTTGAGAACATAATGTAAAACTCTCTGGTAAGCAACCGTCTCTCTAATATTTGCCTTCATCGAAGCCAGTGATTGCTTCTAAATCGGAAATAATTTTCCAAAAACTCGAGATGCGTACAAAATTCGTAGCTGAACAACGCCAAACGGGAAATTTAAACCAATAGCTTTAAACTGCTTTTAAAATGTATGTACGTAATTTTACAAATTGCGCCAGATGAATACTTATTCTTCGACATAGGAAGCTAATTTAATTCACAAGGCATGTTATAAAAGAAATATTCGTTATAAAGGGGAAACTGTGCCGGCAGAACGTTACTGAACTCTTTACAGCCAACATTTCCCAGCTTTTGTGTGAATTTTACACTCGCTCGCTCCTCGGCCTTTCACGAGCTCATTGTTAGGAATAACTAGCTGTAGCTCGTACGATCGTACAAAAGACGAGAAAATAACTAAAGAATTACTAAGTTGAGAGCTTTAATGTTATTAATATTAATCTTATGTTAACACTCTCTTGTGTTATATTAATTTGAGCTTCAACTGTGAAATGTCTCTAACGTATACCACGAGCTCAGGAAATTGGCCTGGTGTTAACGATCGCACAACCTTTTAAATTCCAAAGAAATTTAGACAATAAACTGCCAGAGTACAAGAACTCAAGAATAAACGGGAGCTGAGATTGGCCTGGACTTAACGATCTGCCAAGCCTTTTAAATTAGAAAGTAATTTAGGGAATAAACTGCCAGAGTACAAAAACGCAAGAAAAACGGTTATACCATTATTAACGAAACTTAAAAACCTGTGTACTACTTTTTCTGTAACGCGGAGCCTAACTGGCTTCCAGTTAGAATTAGTTTAACAGCCGTAACATCCTATTTTCGCGGAGGAATTTTAATAAGTTATATTCACGATGATATTTAAATTAATTTTACTGTAGAAATGAATTTCTTTTATTCAAATAGTCTGCCTCAGGTACCTCAGAAAACCAGAGCAAGTCGAATAAGTGGCAATTAGTGACAGAATGTAAAGCGATTTTTACTTCGGAGACCGTGTAATAATTGATTCCAAGTTTTATTGTTGGACAGCAATCGTTGAACCTTCCATCTTTAAAATAATGACCTGCGACCATTATTTTAAAGTCGATCTTCAAAGTACGGTAGGCAAGCATTTCCTATTCTGAAACTCCACAAATTCAAATCACCTTTAACTCCAGCTAAGATAGTCTTTGAATTCACGCCGACGCCGCTCCTTCGGGAATAAAAGAAGAATCAAGTGACTTTCCAATTTATTCCTTTTAAATTCCTGTTTACCTACTACTCTTATAGTAGCGAACGATGAACGTACTATAGTGCACAAATATGTGTCGTAAGTATAGTTTTAAACTATCAAATGTTTTTAGTAGTTTGGGGAGCAGATTTATTTCGGTTAAATAGACTAACCACTGAATTCCTAAGTATAGATATCGCAATAAAATAACATTCGTTAGAACAAGTTACAATTAATATACATGCGATTGTGTTTTGCAATTGATATGATTGGATGTATCAACACTTAAAAATGTAAATTTTCTACATGACGTAAGAACCTGGTAACATTGATAAAGCTTTTAAAGTATCCATTGAATTAAATGTATATGTAAAGTTTTAAATAAATATCAAGGTTATATTTCGCAAGTAAACACAAGTCACTAGTTTTGTTTAAAAGCAAAAGTTGCATTATTTCGTTCTGAATTCAGTTGAAACTGCGCTCGTCACAACTCAGCTCGCGTCGTGATTGCAGTGCCCTGTCATGTAAAGTTCGTGTCTGGCGCACATTTCTCGCTAAAACGGTGCAGTGCTTTAAACAAGCGAGCGAAATTGCTATTTCATTCGAGAACAACACAAATTGTCAATTTTCTTCAGAAAAATTTTGCTTTGGAAAAATATGAGGGTGAACTTCTCGGATACATTTGTTAGAGGAACGAACCCTGACCGAGGTATATTAAATTCTCCATTACGAACATCATCGAAGTTTAGTTGTAGAGAATTCTACTTTGAACTCCCTGTCGACGCACATTACGTTAATTAAGTAAATAACAAACAAATGGACATGTTATTATTACTGTAATGATATATTAGTGAGTTGAAGGTTGCACAGTTGCGTTATTATATCTATTACATTTTTGGGACCGGTTGACGCAAATACTATTATAACGACTGTGATCCAGTTTCCGTATTTGGATAGATTATGGTCAAACATAAATATTATCATAAAAATCGGTAAAACACAGCCGAAGTTACAGCTAAATATCGACATCTAAGTACTCTTCTCTTACAAAGAGATAACATCCTGATAAGGTTGGCTTATAGAGTCCCTTACTCACAGAAGTTGTAATATTTTTTGGATCTATCATTATTTTTATAGCACAGTGTGAAAAATACCCGCATTTTACGCACGGTCGCGACCGTGCACGGGTTTGTCACACGGTGCTGTAAAATAATATACGATACTTGTGACCTACGTGGTCTATCATTGCACTACGTTTATCACCCTCAAT
>DWPQ01000180.1:0-20207 GCA_018251795.1 Perichares adela
GTATTTATTGCCAATTTTACCTAACAATAATTACAAAAACAATAAACTTAACCTAAATGGGGCAATAGGGATGGACTATTACGTTGGAATTACTATTACTAGACTGAAGAGAATATAAATCGATTGTAATTTCATGATTACTAGATAAAATAAACTCGTCATTTCTACACTAAGTGAAGCAATATAATAAGCGTATATAAAATCGTGTATTTATGTATACAAATGCGGCTTCCTGGTAAGTCCTCTAACATGTTGCATTTATGCTCATGTATAATAGAAACTTCAATTAAAATTTGGTATCCAAAAAGGTTGACTTTAAAAAGTACATTTTATACCGCCAAAAACCTTCAATTTTAAGCAAAATAGACAACATGTCGTATTCACAATTGACACACCTTGTTTAGTGCATATGAATATTTGTACAAGTGATGTACTGCTATTGTTTATACACGTCTTCATTGAACAGTGTTTGTAGGTTTATAGATCGATAAGTATCGATGGTATCAACATCATCACGTCACTACGGATTTCAATCTGACAGCTGTCACAGATAACATTATTATATTTTAAGGACTTCAAAGCCCACGAGATTAGGAATATAATACTTAAATGTCTGAATGTTTTACATAACAATGAACGAGATATATTTATTTAGAGAAAAAAAAAGGTTTACATTTATTGAAGAAACATTTAAAATTTAGTTTCATAAAATCAATAAGATCAAAGTTTTCATCAATGCTATTTGTATTTACGTTGATTATTTAATAGCGGTCTTGTTCAAATATGGACTTGTATCTGCTTATTTTATAGTATTGGGCAATAAAAAATTAAATATTAGCTTATCCAAAACAAAAGATCTTACTATAATGGCAGCAGAACTATTATATAAAATCGGTCAAACCATACTTAGCTTTGAACACAATTGGCTACGTAAAAACTAATTAACTCTTTCATTTGACACGAACTGCATCAGATTAATTGAATAGATGCTCCGATAGACAACTCTACAGCCAATGATGACAGGCTAACGTGCCAACGAAATGCCTTTTAACTAACAAGTGATTGGCTGTAAGCCATATTCCTGAAAAACTTCTCTATTAAGTTTAGCGTTTGATAACCGGTTTTATGAGATGGTAAATTTAATTTAAGTAATAACCATACCAGTTTGGGATTAAAATTACTCAGCTAAAGTAAACCTTACTCACTTATATTTAAAGTTACATCTTGACTAATTTACTAAGTCTGTAATTAATCAACAGTTTACCAAATTAAATATGGCATTTGTTTTTCTGTTCATCCATTATTGCGTTTCGTTTCTCAAGCTAATAAGAGCTGCCATTTAATATCACTTTACCTCTGAATCAAAATAGGCAGCCGAACTATCAAATTGTAAAACTTATGAAATATACTTTCACATCACGATAAGAGTCGTAATACATCAATTCTACATCTTTTCAACAAGCTGTTTGGGTATATCTACAATATATTCATTAACTATTCGTATAGGTATTATATAATATAAGCTATGTCTGTAGTAGAGATTAACTCTATCAAAATCCGTTGTTATCGGATGGCATGTCAAGACTCAAGAGCCATTTTATCTACTGCACGTGATTCGGTTATCGTCTAATTCTTTATTAGGACAACATATCTATAATTTTAAAGATAAACCAAAATAAAAACAAAACATTTTTTTACGAATTCATAGAGAACTATTCCAATTAAAATTACGAGTCATTGGCGTCCTAAGTAAATGTAAAAATATACAAGAATTAATATATATTTTACTTTAATATAATTATTATAAACTACAACGTGTTGTTGAAATGTGTTCATTTGTTACTGACAGGTAAATATAGTTAGATAGAGGATATTGCTACTTGTAAATGAAGGTAGCATCCCATCACAGCGACACCACGCACGTGAGGATGTGGCATAGATTATGACGTTGCTAATAAAAACACAACATGCTACATAAAAACATGGATTAAATTTAACACAAAATATTTACACAAATGAATTTGTGACACAAACATCAAAAACAACGCGTGACAATCGTAAGACCGAGATTATTTATTTTTGTTATTCGCCGCAAGCTATCTGAGTATTCCTTTAAAGGAAAATTAATGGGACATAATCTCATTATTAAAGGATAAGTTACGCATTAAGAACTGTTTTTTATATAAAATAATACTCGCTAGCGTTTAAGAGTGCGGAACGATATACACCTTAGGTCCTTGGGCAATCGGAGTATTGTTCGTTACGGAGACGGCTGCTCTCAAGTCAACCGGTCAAGCTAAAGCTGCAGTAACATAAATCATGAGTGAATGTTGTTTAGATACTCCCGAATGAGAGATTGACATTTCGCGTCGCTACGCATCTGTATTGTAAACGGAAAATGGTCGCTTGCGAGTTAAACATTAAAAAAAACATATTGGTCTTGATATTTTCACATGTTAATGACGTTTCGATCCATCGCTAAGCAGTACATTTTTAAATTTCGATTTAACAGCAGTTGTAATTCTTTAATACGAGTTTACAACCAAAAACAGCTGGCCGCATTAGACCACAGAGCAAAGCTGTCAATCTTGAAATGTCTAATTTCAAACGCTGGCATGAGATGTATTTCGATTTTTTTTAACGTTTTTTCATCTTAGGTTTAGTGTCGATAATAACGATACGCAAATAAAAAAGCAATTTGCAATAATAAAAAAAACAATCGCTAAGCAAATCTGTTGCAAGTGGATTCTATAAGAGTCAAATATCTGAATACAATGGCGCATATATAATGTAGGTAGGAGCAAGATTAAAGTACGACCGGGCACGGTAGCGGCAAGCAGGGTCTTTATTATTAGCCACAGACTTTTCTATACGTCTCGAGATGTGTATGGCGGATTATTGAAAATTCACAACTCATTTTACTACGTATGTACAAATAAATGTCTGTAGCTTTCGTTTCGATGTCTGCTTACAAAAGTGATTTCAATAAAGATAAATTTCTGTATCCTATGTCATCATTATTTGATAACCAACGGCAAATATGTCACTTTGAAGCCGGAAACCGTCTCCTGGGAACTGAATTGGAAACGCTCTTGCGTAAATGTAACGTGCTTCCGACTGCAATAGCTGGGTCATTGGAGAGCATTTGTCCCTTTCCACAGTACTTAATATGTACTCATACATATAACTATAATTTACAAATACTTAGTTGTGACATCGTGACATTAATAATGATTACGCCTATGTCATGTGTTATAAATCACGGATACCTAATTATTACGTTAATAACATATCATATAAGTCATAATTATATCTGCGATACTAGCGCATCACTTGTAACTTGTAACTAACTACTGTATTAATAATCTGCTGTTTTAAGGTAAAATATAACTTTACAGGATTATTTCTTTATAATTATTTTTAGAGCTTTATTAACTGTCGTCGTCTCAATAGTACGCTCTCATTTATAATACAATTATGATATTTTTTGTTCATAGTTCGTCACAGGAATGATTCAGGCAACTGAAAATCTTATGATAGTAACCATAAATTGTAAGGTAATGCGAGCAACAACTAACATGCAGGAGATCGCACTAGCATATAAAAACTATGCAGGATTCCATCAATGTACGTAAACAGGCTGGTAAATAGGGTGCATGGTAATCGCATTGTGGTCACTGACCGTTGTAGACGAGCGCGAAGAACGCCTTCTTCACCAGCAGCTGAGTGTCGAACACCACCAACTTGGCGGAGGTTGGAATCAGATCGTAGCATTTGTGGAACTTGAAGAATTTCACGAATATTTGTGACTCATCTTCCTCTGCAACATAATAAAATCACACAAGAATAAAACACACAATACATAAACGTTTCATGCGAAGTTAATTTTCAGTTACATTTATCGAATCATATAAATCAAAGAAGCACTACCACTATATAATTTACTAGCTAACATGAGTGTAGCGACGATCGGTTATTCGAACGTCTGTTGTTCCTCACATATCGTTGTATCTAATCGTTTCCCTATGTAAATTATTTGCAACTATTACCCCGTTATCCCGAAGCATTTTTCCGCGGTAAAAAGTAGCCTAAGTTCATCAGAGATAATGTCGGCTTCTAATGGTTAAATATTTTTTCAAATCGGTCCAGTAGATTCGGATTCTATTCAGTACAAATAAATAAACAATCATATAATTATAATTTAATCATATATAACTCTTTATAATATTAGTGTAGATTTATAACAAGCCAATCGCCATTGAGTAGAAATCCTAGCGCATGATACGGTCTCCAATCCTGTTCGATCGTTGCGCGCACCTCGAATTTTCCATTTCAAAGTTACGTCCATATTAGAAATTTTTGTATCACGTTCAGTAAAGGAAATCATCGTAATAAAACCGGAGAGTTATGTATAATATTAAAATTGATAATACATTTTTTTATTAAAAACCCTTATACCGATTTGTCCAACGGCAAGTGTCGATTGAAATAAAAAACATTAAATCTGTTCATTTATTACGTAAGTATCAGAAATTCAATATCGCATTCCATACTGTGAAATCACTACCAAAGAAAATCTTTATCCACAACTATTATTTTTCTTATATGACTCACATAAAGAGATCCTAATAAAAAGTTATGAAGATAGCTCGTAATTTCATTGAATAGGACAGGTCTATTACGTAGCCGTAGCAATGAATTTGAACGTAGAGGGGTTTTTCAGTTCATTCTTGAGCAAAACTGAATCTCCTCGGATCTGGTGTATCCTGCTAGCGAGGATAGAGTACTAATCTTCCAGTAGGTCACAGGGTTCTGTTCCAACCAATGTGTGGTTGTAGGGTTTTTCCTGGCTGGCTTTTTTATTATGTCAAGATTAAAATATTTTTAGATGTTGCAGTTGTAAGCCTCTGAGAGTTAGTGATAAGTGAAACCGGAAAAGTGTCGGCTATGCCTTTGGTGCTGCGGACATACAGTTGCAGTGACCAAATAATTATTTACGAAAAGAAATGTATAACATTTTTGGCATTTTATCTGTCAACTCCAATAGGATTTAACAAAATACTACACAATCCGAATTTTGCGGATATATGTTATTGACTCGAAATCTTTATTTTTGTTATGTTTTATTACTGAGGTGAGATTTCGATCGAGTACACCGTACCCCGTGACGAAATTATTAATATAGATAAGATTAATACACAAAGTTTCCCTCATATGTAAGAGAATACGATATTGGCGAACTGGAGGCGTCAATATAACATTGATTTTAAGAGAAAAATTGTGCTTCACTATAACAAAAATAATCCCGGATGATACTATTCATCAATGTTAATCTATTGTCTGTTATTTCGACAAGGTTAACGATGATATATTATGAAAACGGTTAATGTGAGGCCACGTATAAATCAAGCATAGACTCGGTGTCACATTGAAATTTTTCCTACGTGCTTGACACTGAAGAAAAGTGTTAGTGTTCTTTTATAAAATGTTTAGTAAATAATGTAACATAGGTAATAAATACCATAACATATTTAATTTTAGAGCGAGGGTGGTAAGCAAAACAGACAGACACATAAAAAATCTACCACCATGCAAATACACTCATAACGACCGACATAGTACGTCTAAATCCCGAGCAACCAAATTGGCCATACCAAACGACGGTACCTACAACTCTACGTGCTAAATATAATGGGTTATACCGTTCGGATCCCTCGAAAACTAATCCCTCAAAATTATCGTCTGGGGGTTCTACAACGTACGAAGCAATTGTTAAGTTGCATATTGAAAGCTTAACCAACACCGACGTTTGAAAATAAAAATACATTCACAAAGCCATTCTTACAACTGTAAATAGAAGTCACCAGTACAATAAAACCAACAGACATTCTATTTGGAGCAAATAAAACACAAAACAAGCTATGTATTGTCCGATAAAAAGGACAGATTTTAATGGGATAGGTCTTTAGCTTTTATTTATCATTTTCTATTGTGTTTGTTATATTTGTCGTGTTTTATAATATCTTTTCGTAGTATTGCAATGGACAGTTTAATATCTCCACGTATTATTGTTTGTTTTAGTAATTACAGGCGCTATGGAAAAACAAATGTTAAAAACAAACGCGTAGAAATCAGTGTCGCAACGTTTTCCCAACGTAAATCGGAATCCCGGAGGATCGGTCCAGCCGTTTCAGAGATTACCGGAACAAACAGACAGGCAAAAATTGAAATTTGGTATATGTACCATGTATACATGCTTATGCATTGAGTAAAAAGCGCTTGTTTTAATATTAGAAACAGATACTCCAAATTTATTTAGTTGTATCGATGTATGGATTAAGAAATTTATAACCAAAACATTACGTCAGGATATCAATTTGTTAGTATTTTGATTGATTATGTAGTGTTGTATTCCGTTAAATTATTCATTCGACTTTAACATTGGCTTCTGCGAGCTATCATACAGTAATCTCCTAAGATTATGAGGCGTGAATTGTTAGGAATATTCAGAAAATCTATGTGTTAGAATCCTGCGGTACATCTGTTACAGCCGGTTAGCCCGATGACTTAACGACCTTTATACTAACCCTTTGTACCCAACCAACACTTGAATGCGACGATTATTACCTTAGAGTATTATTTTATATACCAAAGTGACTTATTTTAAGCTGCAATGTTTGAGGCTCAACGCAACGAAACGTTTGAGATAAGTTACACAATACCTATGGGTTTCTTAAGACTCCCAGGAAATCCTGGGAGACAATTATGTACATAAGCGGCGGTGTTTACTGTACATCACGCAGGGTGTTCAAAAATAAAAACTAACAATAAAGTAATACAGTGGGTACTTTTTCGAAGTCTAATAAAAGATTACGAGTTAGGGGGAAATATACGACACGTCCCGACATGTGACGCAGGTAAGCGAACTCGTTGTTTACAGTGGAAGTCACGGCGCCGGTAAAATTTGGCTCGCGAACACATCCGCCACTGAATGACTTTTTATCATTACATCTACGGCTGCTTACTCAACTTCGAATATTTTTAAAGGCGTTAATTGGTTGTTCCTAAATCATTATATTGGTACTAGTGAACCGCCCTCGCTTCGCTTCGGGACCCGAAGGAATCTCGGGATAAAAAGTAGCCTATATTCTTTCCCAAGTTCTATTATTATCTTCATACCGAATTTCATCAAAATCGTTCAGTGGTTTCGGCGTGAAAACGTAGCAGACAGAGATACTTTCGCATTTATAATATTAGTAGGGAAGTAGGGATAAGCAGAAAAATAAATAGATCGTCTATAGAAATATAGTAAAATTGATTAAAATTAAACTTCAAAGTACTAAGGTACGTAAGGTAAGGCACAGCATTGAAAAAAAATAGAAAACTATTAATTATTATGTAGCCGGTAACATAACAATTGACTCAATCTTTTATGCTTGATAAAAAAGCCTCGATCTGGGAATAGCAATGATTAAACACAATGTTCAACTAATCTTTTAAACGAGTAAGTATTAGGTAAAGATAACCTAATTCCATAATTAAACATGGATTGTCTCACTTAGAAGCATACATTCATAATTCAAACGCTTTGAAGATTCACTTTTTCTGTGACTATTCGTTTGGCAAGCATATTTCAGGGGCGCTTCGTTGCATCGCGATATCGCGGTTTGTTTAAAAAATATCTCAATTCTATGCTCTCTGAATATCTTTTGTCATGAAAAGAGTATGGCTGGAGGTTTTTGAGTGGGTTTATCAGCGTAAATTATAGGGAAAAATAAAATAATATAATTTAAGTTTTATAGTCTTTGCTGTTATTTTGTCAAATGAAATGACCAGAGGGAGAGACGAATTTTAAAATTAATTTGTTACTTTTTTTCTAATCAGGGCTACTGTTTCACCAATATTATTATGTTCTATAGTAACAGTATGGACGCATTAAATTACATTTTATTTAAATCAATAAATTAGGTAATTAATTCAAATTTTTAACACTCAAAATTTTAGCTTTCTACATATAAACTTTTACTATTGTAAATCGCAAACTTCGAGAGCGCAATACTATTAAAATATATCAAGATTTCTCCTCACATGTTAATATATAGATTAGAGCCTGTTAGCCACAACACCTGTACCACAACATTTGTATAAACTAAACATGATGATTATAATATTCATATATGTATTAAGAGAGAATAATTTATCATGTACGAGTATGTAATTCCACTGTAATACGAGTATGAATGCACCCGAGCAGCCAAGAACGTTGATTAATAGCGCAAGGCATACTGGCGCAGTACTCATAAAAATATTCAGATTCTTTTTATCACCGATTAAGAAAATCAACAAATGTTTAAAATATTAGGTTTCATAGCGACTTCTTTCATCATGATAACAACAAATAACATTTCCACTTATTGGTTTTCATTCACAATGTGAGGGGTACCTAAATGTCGTAATCCGCTACGCTGGCAAAACAAAAAATATATTGGCAAACCACACTCATCTATTATGGAGAATTATCCGGTAAGCCGGTTTTCTCAGAAACATTTTTACCGATCATATTTTTTTAAATATGTACGTAAATAAGTAAAAAAAAAACTATAAATGCCTTCGTGATTCGAACCAGAGCTTGCCGTGCATAAAACAATTAAAAGTTATGCTTGACTACGATCCCACCTGACGGTAAGCGGCGATGTGTAATTGGATGGTAAAGCGCACGAACTTAGTAAATGCCTATTCAGCTATCCACTCTTGAGTTTGAAAACATTCATATTATAATCGGAAAAGAACACCGGCGCGGGATCCAAAAATTATTCACGCTTGCGTGCCTCCCAGGGCACGTCAACGGTTCTTCGTCACATTTGTTATCGTTAAATACATTCGAGCGGCACAGATCCATTGAACACGCACATCAAACTAGCCTCCCCACGGCACGTCATGAACACTTCGCCATTTACAACAACAAATCCGCACCCTACAGCAAGCCACTAATGGCTTGAAGCCAAGCTAGGACTTCTAAATAAATTGCTCATTCTATCACCAATGTGCCTTATTTATTCTGTAATTTAATTCTATCGAGAGCGCCCTAGTTTTTATTCTCACCAGATTAACGCAAAGCGATTCACACTAGAAACTTTTGTATGAACAATAGCAAACACAGCAAATAAGTATGGAAACAATAGCGACGAAGGCGTAACTTTTAATTTAGCTTTTAATAATCGTAAAAACAAAAGAGGCGCAAACTGCAATTCATGCAGCCTTATGATCAGTAGAATGTGTACTGTTCAAATTCATTCATTTATTCCTTACAGCACATAATTATCCCACTGCTGGTCTCGGGTCTACTCTTATATTTAAGGCCGTCTTTTACCATGCTAGGCGGATTTTCACCTTAAAGAACATTGTACACAACGCTCAGGTATACAGATTTATTCACGATGCTTTTCTTTATCGAAGCAATTGCTAATTAATTTCCAATAAGAACAGAATTCTTGGAAAATAAGTGGTGCTTCAGGAGTAATATTCAAAGCATTAGGCTGTCACTGCTTTTCATGCTGCTGTGTCACACAGTCATACTATTTATATGAAAACATATAATCAAAAGCGATTAATGTGATCATTATTCTGACTACCTCTAGTGCGAAACATCCTACTTATATTTCCATACTCTCGACAAAGTTATCTCTGCAATCTTGAACTGACAATTTGAAGTTGATACAAAAGCAATGTATAATTGCACTCCGACAGAGTACAATATCTGTGTCAAACACAATGAGTGATTCAATCGTATTACATATCAATCGATACAATAGATATGCAAAAAAATATCTACATCATCATCAAAACTCTTTACTATCACACTGTCGAGCTCTGGTTATCTGTGACATTAGACGTATACACGCAAACGTCACGCACCATCCAGAACATTATGGAGAACTGTCAGATATGCCGGTCTTTTCGCGATGTTTACTGCAGCAATGGATAATCTATATATGAATACGTGAAGCGAAAACTTTCAATCGCTTTTTACGAAAATTGTGCGGACGGAGAACTATGAAATTTTGCACACTTACCTATAGTTTATGTGTAGGAGAAGTGCAGAACGCTAATATTGTTCGATAATAATGCTTATAAAGTACATTAAATCAATAAATAAAATATTACACGCACTAAGTCACACTCACATGCATACTCCATATACGTATACTCTTTTGACGTTTATTATGCAAATGGCGGTTGTCAAAAAGTTAAAAAATTAAATAATATTTTGTTATTATTATTATTTGAGAATAAAGGTCTCAAGATTACATTCTAACATTTTTTTAATGATTTATAGTCGAATTTCGAACACCATGCGATGTCTAGTTAATTTTAAGACGCACGTATCTTTGGACAATTAGAGACAGGATTTGATTTTATCGTTTGATTCCGCGAAGGAAAACTTTGTAAATAAACCTGCATACCTGACAGTTCTCTATAATGTGTTCAAAGGTATGTGCAATGTATTGATCAGCATTCGTCACATACTATGAAACAACCATGATAAACCAGGACGTTACCACAAGACGACCATTACAAACGAATCAAGTGGTTCCAACATTTTGAAGAACTTTCAAGAATGAAGCTTTCTACACTACAACTCTCCCTACACTGAAAACTGTATGTATAACTTTAGTATTACACGTTTACGTACACACATCACACTAAGGGTTGCCGTTTACATTGTTAAGAATATACATATTATTCTACGATTTTTCACGAACTTTAATCGTGAATACAAACTAGTATCTTACTTGAATACATTTACTTTCACGAACAGGGACGAGAAAATCACCTAGTCTATATTTACAATAAAAGTATATATTGAAACGTTCAATGTGCCATATGTATACGCCGAAGCAAATGTACAAATAAACAAATAAAGATCTATACGAGCGCGCGCGCTATCCGTTTATGTTTGTTTGTTTGTGTTCGTACATGCCTACCGTTCCGTCATGCAAACGATGCTAAGGTCATAAGATTACGTCATTACAAACCTCGCATAAACTGAAATCGAATGTAGGTGATACACATGTATGTATTAACGAGGGTTTAAAGATTATTTTCTTTGAAAATAGCTTATCACGGGCAATTATTGTGCAGTTTCCAGTATTAAAGCATGTTAAATAAACAATCACTGATATAAAGTTTAGCGAGTAACTTTTTCATGTACCGACCTATCATTCGATTCAAAACGATTTCCGTACAAAACTCTTTACAATAAATGTAAATTAAATCTCCTGAGACATGAGGAAAATCCGCTAAAAACTACTAGCGAAACAAAAACACATTCCCGTGGCATACATGCGACGCGGCGCGCACGCAGCGTGGGTGTCATAAACAAGCCGGCACCTTTCAGAAGCCAGTCGGCGAGGAACGCCTTCCACGCGCGGCCGACCGCTTCGAACTCCTTGATGAGCTCGATCGAGTAGACAGACTCGTCGTCGTCGTCGACGACGAGAGCGGGGTTGTCCGAGAAGTAGTGTAAGCGAAGCATACACGGGGCCCGCGCGGCGCATCGCCGGCCGCCACTCGGTGCGGCCCGCCGCGCCTCCCACGGCTCACTGCTAATTATACCCGCGGCACCGCGCGACGAACTCGACACCACACCGCACCGCACTCCCGCACTCCTGAGCACTTTCCGTCGAGCTGCCGAGCTGGCGCTCTGCCCCGGCTCGACCCACAGCCACCCCACAGCACCGGGAAGTCGCGACTACATCGCACCCGACGCCGATACCGCCCGACGCGCCGACCACCACTTCATTATATGATTCACGTTCACACTAAATATAATCTGTACCCGATCTAAATATACCGCAAATATAAACTGTACACTCTTTAAAATACAAACATCGCTCGGACACGACCACGGTGACCTATAAACTGCAAATTGCGTTATGAACTGAATTATCATTGAGTAGGTACGGTGATTCAGTCAGTTACATGTGTGCCGATTAACTACATACAATACTTACATTAAAACTACCTACCTTGTTCAGTGCAAAGGGCTTAGGTTAGTGACAATAAGCTAATTGAAAAAGTTGTGGGCAACTATTTCCCTTACCTAATTAATAAGTAAATAATAAAATTAAACACTTTTTAATTGATTTTATTATATGTATCAATAAATGGGTAATGGGTATGGTTAATAAGTTAGTTGATATCAGACTATTTTATACAAATAAACTCATTTAAAAAAAATTATCTCAGGAACAGCATTGTCCATTGATCTACCATGTTTCAAGGTCTCACGCGCTTATAACTACCTATTCATAATATTGTTGAATATCCACATTTTTTTTTTAATGGAACTGCAAAAACTTAAGCATATCACAAGGCGGTTTCTGTCCCCTCTTATCTTCTCATCCATAAATTACAAGTCTATTATTGTAGATCATAATATTATCTATGTATTGACGATTTACTAAGACATAAATGAGTTATGACACTTTATCACTGAAATAACCAGACAAATGATGGCTTTTTAAATTCAGCAACACAAAACTTTTTTTTCACACAGTATAAGACTATTTCTCTCCTACATAGCATCAGTAATTATTGGGCTATTTTATATCAGCCAGGCGGGTCTAATATTTTGGTATCGTATCCAATGTATGAAGTTAATTATTTAAATTTTCCAATGGACTTCAGACTTCGGTTCGTTATTGTGAATATAAATATGAAACGAATTTAAATATGAAATTTGAGTATTTAGCCTGTCATTAACCTCGAAGTTCGAAGACCTCGGTATTAATCCAAGAGATTTTAATATTATCTACTATTAATACTGCCAATTGAACGTTAGTAAGGAGGCGTTTTATCAATTAACTCCGGGTACAATATGAATGTGACAAAAATAATCTTATACATTTTTATCACACTCAAATATTAACATATGCCTTAATTGAAAAACACCCTTAAAGACCTAGCCAATTTTAACTTAAGAATAAAAAAAATTATAAAAATCATGGACGTATAAAGATATCTTAATCGGTTGAAATATCAGTGGGAACGAAATAACTTCCTAGTCTAGAATAAAAGGAACTTGACAATTATGTTCAGCGTTTAAACGAATGTAGCCATCCAGTGGAAGCCCGCCTCGGTCTGTGGCGGAAGTAATTGCGAGTGCACCTTAATAAGGCTCCAACCACAGAATACGAGGCTAGGCCACTCGTCAGTTATTATCATTGTTCGGATCGTCAATTCATCATACAACGATATTAACTATGTTGATTTTACCGACATACTGTAGAGTACATAACAGTAAGAGTATAATGGTATTGTTTTGACTTGATTGTCTCACAAAACAATCTCGATATCATTACGTCATCGGTTTACCTTTTCTCAACTCTCGACTTGACAAGTGTCACGCGAGATTGATACTCGAACGTGAGACGTGTATTTGTATATTTTACTAGTAACCCGACCTCGCTTAGTTGAATTAATTAAACCTTGTTTACAAATACCACCTACTCGCATCGAAAACAATTCTTATTATTTTATTATGTGGAGCAACAAATTAAATTTTTACACCATATTAACATTTTAGCGGTGGATTTTGCTATTTGTACGGACGAGACACATCAATTTGTTGAAATTGTAGCTACTATTGCTATAGTATCAACAATGATGGATGTATGTTTTTACAAGTAGTAAGAAAAACAATAGATAGCGATTTCTTTCAGACAACCATGTGAGGTGCACTTTAAGTATTATTTTGCAGATGAACAGCTTTCGGTGCAAAATAACTAATAGTCATTTTACTATCTATTACCCGCCGAACCTTACCAACTTCAACAGCTAAAAAATGTATAGTACCTATACATGTTCATTTTAATTATTCATCTTTGCCACTGCATACTAACTAACATGCCATCACGGCATTGTCAGTCGAAAACGAATCATAGGTTCCGACTCTTCACGGATCCCATGTCATAACACTATGACAATACCCACGATAAAATATTAATTCCACAGATTATACGCACGTGGTTGATAGTTTGTGTAGCAGCACTGTATGCTTTACTGAGGTGTTGACACACAATCGTCAGTAGCACTTATCATCCATTATGATATCTAAGTCATAAACTACGCTGGATGCAAGATTAGAAAAATACACAACGTAATAACTTTGTACGATTCAATAAACTCTGCTTACACAAAAACCTTACACGGTCAATGGTCATTTACAAAAAACACTAGATATTCTAACATTTAACTTTGTTTCTAATATTTTAAACTTAAATAAAATTACAGATCACAGTACAAAAAAATCTAACCTTTATCAACAGTATACTCAATTTTCTTATACAACGATTTGTTGAGCAAATTCATTTTAGTACACACACGTTCGATAAAAGCAGCATATCTCGATGCATGCAACACACAACTGTTTGTAACGAGTAAATCAATGGCTAACAGAGATAAAAATGTTATCGCGATCATTACCGCTAGCAATCGTAATTTTTTTACGAGCTAAATTGACAAATTTTGTTTTGCACTTGATCTGGTATATTAATGACGCCCATTATTTTTCTAAACAACCTACAAGAGTAATGGCCGCCTAATATTTTATTTTGTCCAGTTATTATTTACAAACAAACGTAAACGCTGTCATCACAACCCAACTGTCTCGCTGTTAGATCTGAGTCTCGTTTAACAATGTGACACATTTCCACTACGCTGGCCGAGTTCGTGTTGCCAGACTTTAAACATTACAGAACATTGTGAATAATCTACATGCATGCAAGTTTCTTGACGATGTTTTCCTTTAACGAAGTTAACGATTATTTTATAGTGCGTGCGTAACATGGATAAATTGGAGGCGCGTGCAGGAAATGATCCCGGACCCCTGGGACGTGTAACCGAGGTTCAAACCACTACACTACCTCTCTGTATCAATGCTAGCTATACAAGTATAAACGTAAGTGATCGAGCGAGTTGAGCAACTTCGGAAGCACCTTTCGGAAGCATCTGTGGGTGACCGGACCGACCTCTAGTAGCTAAGTATTTCCGTACTTCAGAATACAAGTTGTCACGTCACGCTTGTTATTTTTCAGAGAGCAGTTGCTTGACTTCAAATTCCCCACCACTTGCCACTATAGTAGCATCGTAGAACACGCATCGTCAATTATATGGAGACACAAGCTTATCAATTGATTACTGATGATTTGAGGCCAACATAAAAAAATATATAGATAAGCGAGAAAATTAGCCTAAACTTTTAAAAAATATTTAAATTATAGATTACCGCAATAATCCTTTGTGTATCGGTCTGTTGTGAGAAATTAGAATACTTATTACTTAATATAGAACTTACCCAAATCCGAGAGGCTGACTTTTTCTAAGAACGGATCTGCAACCGGCAACTGAAACAAAAGACGGCACAATTAGCTATTGTGGTAATTATACAGCTATTGTACGTTTTGTAATTTGCTGCCGTCATCAATCTCGAACTTTGAAATGAAGAAAAAGCAAAATATGCTTCAATGAAACACAAAAATGTGCATTCAACGAAACGAAAGTAGCATTTCCAATTAAAACTTCAGACTACATTGGATTAAAGCGTTGCATAGTTCTGAATAAACTCAAAAACTCAGATGTATAATCATATTTTAGATCACATCTATTTATACATAAAACGACAAATAAACAGCTTACGAAAAAAAAATTGAATTGATAAATGCAACAGATATAAAACAAACATTTTGCGTTTCCAACGGTTTAATTGAATCCAATAAAACTTTGATACATTTACTCGAACAAATTAACGATTAACTAAAGAGGCCACGTGTCTATTTATAAAACTTTCATTAAGGGTTCGCTGAAAAGGTCCGTTTTGAAACTTATCCAAGAGGAATATAAAATATAATTTACTGCGATTCCGGGTGCTGAAGTGCTGAAAAACTACGAGTAACATTTAATTTAATTCCTCATCCACGTTTTGTAGTTGGATAAATAAACACAAACGAGCCACAGGTTGGTATGTGGTTATGCTCTATGGTCATTGCAACATCAAATGCATCACCTACTCGATGTCAACTAAGAAGGAACCAGGATACTGGCGAGAACAGCTCTCCGACACAGGAACCGAAACACATAACGCTGTGTGTTTGAAATATGAATTGTATAATTGATGGAAATAGTATTGTCGTACAACACGAGTAGATTTACGTCTGTAATTGGAGTAACACTTTGTTCTATATTTTATTTCTAACTCATTGTGCATGTAATTAGTGATATCTTTATTGATGCAATAAATTGATGAATGAATTACTAGAATTATTAGAGTACGAATCTTATAATGAAAAAAATAATGAATGACTTAATTAATTAATGACATTACTTTTCATTATAAGATTCATAGAGTTATTAAACTGGAGTGGGTGAGCCATAGAACTGCCTGTGAGTGCCAATGTCCGTTTAATAGAAAGGGAGGGAAGATGAGAAACCCGTACTTGTCTATCTAACACGGGCAAATAAGACAGAGGCGGCGCGGCGCCCCGTTTGCTCTCTTTTTAAACGGTTTTACATATTTAGTTTTGTTTAGCATAATAATATGGACAATCTAAAGCCATATATGCAAAAAAAATGTTATTTTTGACTTGTCCTTATGTGCGTAGGGACCGTCGATATATTTTTAAAGATTTATTTAATACATTGCTATAATAATACGTAATCAATACAAAAGTATCCCAAACCATCACAATTTTTACCCATAAGTGCACTCTAAGGCCAAAGTATCGATTTATCGATAATGCTCAAAATGTATTTTACATAAGAACCATAGAAATCTCTTAAATAACTCCAACGCCAGCTAAAGTTATTACAAAGTTTTCCAATTTCCGTGAAGAGTTAAAGTCGGTTCGGACGAGGTCTGTGACGGACGACGAAGAGTGAAGATATCAATAAAATGTTGTCAAAGTTTTTATACAATTTGCAATCGGAACTTGTAGAGCGCCGTTAAAACTATTTCGCCAATTTTGGTTGTTTATGAGCGAGATTCTCTACTATAATTCGCATAGATACCCCGGCGGCCGTAGTTATTGCCATTAAGCAATGGGTCCCGATCTTAGTTTCTGGCTGTTATCCGGGTCAGATATTTCCGTGGAAGAGTAATGTTTGCTCTCGGGACTTCACTGTTGATAATACCCTGAATATACATGTAGTACGCCATATCAGTAACATAGTAAATTGTAATACGAGGGAGGTATTTATTTATTCGTTCGTTTGAGCCTTGAAAACAAGTTAACGAGTTAACGATACCTAAGGATGGTACGCATCATAATTTAAAGTAACAATGTAATAAAAAACATCAACGCATACCTATTGCTAAGCCAACAATCCAACTAAAAAAGCCGTATATCTAATCTCTTAGTATTTACTTATACACTAACATAATAACAATATTGACAATACGTATAGAAATAGTGTCTGCAGATTCTTATAATCTGCTTAAAAAATATTACTGTTCGTTGTTTTGTTAGTAAATTATATGCTTATGAGTTTCTTACGCCGTTTCTTTTTACTGTTCAAGAACCTTCACGAAACACGTGTTTAAGCAAAAACTTACGAGAACAAGTGTACCTATCAGTAATACCTATGCGAATAAATGAATTTAAAATTTGATAAAGAAAAACAAGTACATACTATTAAGTATAAACAGTCATGTTCAAGATCCATTATAAGGAAGTTGTTTGTTCAATTTCCCATATCTGTGGTCACATTGTTTTAACAGTAATATGAACAATTGAAACCAGAAGTGGTTCACCTTTTTCTACATATACTCAAGTAGTTCTAGAAAGATATCAATTAAACTATTGATCCAAACACGGACACTGGGCATCGAACGTTAACTGGTTAGTGTTAGGTCCATCACATTCCTTGCGACTGCACACCGTCAGCGACGGAGTGTTCCCACCTCCGGACACATGTTCGAATTTACGTAAATGTGAATTATCCTTCGATAAAATAGTCCGCAATAGCTTATGACGCGATCGTGCCGCAGACATTTTCCCGTTTTAATCTATATTCATATATATGAAAGCAAAGCGATTTAAATACATTGAACTACGATGACGCGAGCGGCTAACGTCAATTGAGAGCGCGCGCTACCAACTGCCAGGGTCGCTGATCTAATGATATAGGTGGAAGAAATTATAATTAATTAAAAATAACACTATTTTTTCTTGAGAAAGGACATGTAATATACGATATATATTACAATGTCCACATAAAACGCAAAGATAAAGTTCACAAGGGCCAATACTATGCTATTTCTTAAGTAGATAATATATGTTATTCGAATATTCATATTATGGTATACATATAAGGATACTAATACGATGCTTATTCTTAAAATTAAAATTAAAAACTTGAATTTTCAATACTGGCTTGCGTGTAATCCTATGTGGGTTTCGTTTTATCATCGCCAGTACAAAACCTTAAAACTCCAAAAGCCCTACCAATCATATATTCTGACCAATCTATACAAAAGCAAAAAAATAAATATATGTTTTTGGCAACCATCATTTGTAAACGTGATACATAAAAACTACTTAATGTTGGGCTAATAATATGGGTCAATGTTTTCGACCTGTGCTAAGTGTATTAATTAAGCGTAAGCGTTGGATACGAGACCAGGACTTGAAAATATTTAATGTCAGTAACATTATCAACTTTTTAATGCTGTTACCTACTTATTTTTTAATAAAACGAGCCATCTACTAAAATTGCGTTGCATAATACTATAAGTGTTACTAGTGATAAATAATTGATCAATTAGAACGATTGGTTGTGGTTCCAACATAAAAACAGCATCGAATGCGTCAAGATGTTTTTGTACGATAACATAATAATATATTTATTATTTATTTGTTACTAGCTGGTCCCGCAAACGTTGCCATATAAAGTAGCCTATGTTCGTTCTCAGGCTCTATACTATATCTATGAAAAATTTCATTAAAATCGGTCCAGTAGTTTCGGAGCCTATTCGTTTCAAATAAACAAAAAAACAATCAAATCTTTCCTCTTTATAATATTAGATAATAATAGATTTAATTTGTACACGTTCGAAGTTGTAAAACAAACCATAAACTTTAATACAAGATTTCATAAATATAGCGTTCAAGTTTAGCGCAACATTCATTTTAAATTCCATCGTATTGATAAAAGAAGGAAAAATAATTATTATTCTTGCTTTGTGTAGTAGAGAAACATTTCTTTGAGCTTTATGTTTTGCTACAAAACGTAGCTACTGTACATTATAATTTATTGAAGCTCCGAGATTCTCAGTTTTATTATGCATGTCGTGTTGTGTTTCCTTTGCTTGGTAATTGGTGTAGTGTTTTATTAATTGGTTTCTTCTAGCAACATTTTAAGTTGTACATTATTATAGAATATGTTAGTGGACATAATGAAACTATGACAATATATCAACAAACTGTAAATAATACTGTGTTTAATCTGTCAGCCGAATATTCACTAATTACCTACGTGATTAATAATAAATCGCTTTGAAGGGTTTTGAACAAAAAAAAAAAAGACAAACTAAATCTTTTTAAGTAATGCAAATATTTGGCATGTGAATACCAATAAAAATATCATTGATACTCGAATACGTACCTATTATTATAAATGAATTATCTGCGCTTAGTGCTGCGGCGAAGGAAAACATCATGGGGAACCGGCATTTCTACAAGTCCTACATAATGTATCGAAGGAGTGTGTTTAGTCTGGCAATTCGCACTTCATCAGCGTAGTAGACTACGGCTTATACCATTTACATCGAGGACCGAAGCCCAGCAGTGGGACTGTGATGTGGGTGTGGGAAGAGTCATGGTGATGATGATAAAGGGTCCTACCCCCTTTGCCTTCAAAAACAAATCTCATGTACATATCTATGTATACTAGAGATCGCGTGGTGCTCGAAATTCGGCCACAAGTCATTAAACAATTGTTAGAATGTAATAATGTGATGTCTATTGTTAAATAATAATAATAATTTGGAAAATAATAATAATATAAAATATATATTTTTAATAATTGGGATTAGAAAATATTATCTCAATGGGACCTTTTGACAACCGTCAAAAGAGTATACGTATATCGAGAATGTATGTGGGTGTGTCTCAGTGCGTATAATGTTTTATTTATTGATTTAATGTACT
>DWPQ01000181.1:0-20174 GCA_018251795.1 Perichares adela
CTGCTGGGCTGGGATTTCCTCTCACACTGAGATGGTTTAAGGCCATAGTCCACCACACTGGCCAAGTGCAGGTTGGCAGACTTCACACACCTTAGAGAACTCTCTAGTATGCAGGTTTCCTCACGATGTTTTCCTTCACCGGAGCAAGTGATAATTAATTTCTAATACGTACTTAATTTAGAAAATTATTCGTGCGCGCCGGATTCGATCTCAAGAGCTCCCGTTTGGAAGACCAACGTTCAAACCACGAGCTTTCACTGCTTATCAGACACAGAGTTAATTATTCGAAAACAAAAGCACTTCCACATTACACAGGAACACATCCAAAACCGAAAATCATTTTTGATGTTCGTAAAAACAACAATAGGTATAATTAACCTTGCAAAGGTTAAATTATTACTTTATTAACATTGTTTCCACTATCCTATATCGTCAGCCCTTCGCTTTCAACTTTCACTGACACTCAGACCACGGTCGGATGACCCTACTGTGATCCACAGGTCTGTGAGACCGCTCTGCGGATTGTGTGTCAGGTGTGGGAAAGGTTCTAGGTTCGATTCTAGATACCATAGAGTTACAATACAATACAATGCAATGCTATGCAATACAATACAATACAATACAAATACTCTTTATTGCACATCAAGACAATAATAAATCGGTTCGGTGATTACAAAAGGGGAATTTATTGCCGATAGCGATCTCTTCCAGACCACCTTTGGGTAGAGGAGGATATTAAGAAGATGCTGAAAGGGTAGTAGAAAGTGCATAACCCATTAATATAATTATTATACTAGCTGTGCCCACGGCTCTGCTCGCGTGGAAATCAGTGTCCAGCCCTGGGCCCTCATGCTACTAATTTATAAACGTTTACATTACGGTTCAATTATATCGTGATGATCAATTGTGACAGATTTGGTACCGTGTTACATATTTAAGATCAAAAGTGTGACAATGACACGTCGTATTGCCTCTAAATTAGCAATTAATTAATAGTTAGACAGCACTGAGAATGATTTAATTACGAAAATAATTTAATCAGGATTAACATTATCAGATTAAAAAAAATCTCACAATGGTCATTAAATTGAATTAGACTAAATCTAGAATTGTAGTCTCGTAAAATGTTACTTATTGTGCCGAATTTGGCCCCTGTTCGTTTGTCAACTATTAACATAAAAACGGTGTGTAAAACGTTTAACCACAAATTATCAGTTACCATAACCAAATTAATTTCGTAATGTCTTGTAACCGTTATTCGTTTAGTTTATGTAATATCGAAACCAGTTGCCCTTTACAACGGGTCATTGTACTATTGAACTTGACATTACTTCTGTGGTGTCGAAACCTGATTTTTAAATGTAACATACATATTTGAATTAACTGACTTGTCTTACAAATCATTATATTTCCATTGCATCTGGTCTCCTCTGACATAGGACTTAAGACCTTATTGCACCACGCTGGTCAATTGACTATCTAAAACTGCAATCGAAACAAGTCGAAATAAAATTTGCTGAGGAGTTGCTTCACTGTTTCTTCTCCTCAGTGAATTAGCGCAATAGTGGCTGTCCATTAAAGTTTAAGCCTACCCTCCACCAAAAATCAAGTGTATTTTTAGTATCTACAAAGGAGTTTAATTTTTAAAATTGCGCGCTTCACAAAAAATATATAATATTACACGTGTTATCTTACTGAACCCCCCCTAACCATTGTGATATTTCTTGACTTTCGCTTAACCCTCTCCCTTTCGAGCCTCACATGATTAATGGACGGCCCTATATAGAAATTGTTTAACATAATACATATTCGTAGATCTACTTCCTGGTTTAAAAAATTATAACTTAAAACGGAAGTAAGATATGTTATTGAAATCGGCCATAACACCATGAGTATCCTATGGTCAGTATCGCGGCGAGTCAGTGACCGCAGTGAAAAGTGAAAGGGTTCGTTAGTCGAAAATGTTTGCACGTAATGTCCATTTTATATCATAACTTCGCGGTTCCGTAATAAAATTGTATTTTTTTATTTAACAGATTTATACACACAAAACGGTTGTATTTATTTCATATCGAAATCTCTTCCAGTAGACCCGCAACAGGAAACAGCAAAATATAAGGCAAACCAAGTTCGTACTAAACCATATACAATACAATATAATACAATAATTTTGTGAAATTATAGGTAAAGATATAATACATACAAATACACTTAAACAAATATCATACAAATATTTATATGAATAATACATATATCTACGTTTTTTTATTTATTTCAGTAACGCAATTATTATTGTCCAATTGCTGAGCGTGGGCTTCCTCTTACATTGAGAGGGTTAAAGGCCATAGCCCACCACGCTGACCAAAATTCTTATTACTGAAGAATCGGTATTCAGGTTTCCTCACGATTTTTTCCTTCGCCGAAGTAAGTGATAATTTATAACACTGAAGAATAACTGAAAAAAATCCGTTCACGATTCGAACGCAAATCCTCCCGTGCAGAATATCAACATTAAAACCTTTAGAATAAAATAAGAAAGCATAATTAAAACTATTTAAATTTTATTGAAAGAGTTATACGTAAATTGAACATGGAACTCTATTTTTCTTTAGCTACCGGACACTTCTCTTTGGCGTTATCGAGAGACACTTACTTCAAGTTAAAATATAACGGATGTGATTGGACATCGTGGTAATTGTAACCTTTCTTTTTAATTCGAATTTTCGGTCAAGTGCGCACGTGGATTGAGTAGAAATTACTTCGTGAGTACGTCGAATACGAAGTATGAGTAAACGCAATAATTCCTTAAACGTAGAGTTTCTTTGTCCCAATTCTTTTTGTATGAGTAATGAAAGTAAGAGTCGTTTTACGATATTTATGCAATTTTTGTGTTTGAAAACAATTTTGTTTTACAGTGGCCGTTCCCGCGGCCTTGCCCGCGTGGAAATTAGTGCGTCGTAAATACTTTCCCGCACGTTTTATTCCGCTTGCTACTATTTCGAAAAACTGCTTTGTGATTGAGAAGGAACGATGAAAGAAAGTCCTCAGTACATCTAATGTTACAATTTACGATTCCCAAAAGCCATCGCCCTGACACAGCTTATTTTGTACGGAATCCTAATCTACAAGCACATTAGGACCACGTTGTCTATCGTAGCTAGTGTTGCCAGGTTCGGGAAATTTAAAAACGAGACAGGATGCTAAATTAATGGAGATTTTAATGTTTGTACATAACAACCCATAATTGTTCCACTGCAGGGCTCCGACAGAGAGGGTTTAAGACCACAGTCCACCACGCTGATCAAGTACAGGTTGGCAGACTTCGCCTTCGAGACCATTATGGACAAATCTCCGGTGTACAGGTTTCCACACGATGTTTTCCTTCACCGAAAAGCTAGTGATAATTAATTTCTAGCTGTTAATTAAGTCATAATCAAGCTTAGTACAATTGTCTGATATAATTAGGAAAAGAGATCCAGACTCCACCATTCTCCTTTAAATGCAATTAAAATTAGAAAAATAAATAAACGAAACATAACCTCTCCTTACAGTCTGGTTAAAATTAAATTAATTACCGAATCAACTATTGTTTCTCATTTTGCGTGTTAATCGAAGCTAGATCAGGACATGTCCTCCGACTGAAATTCGGGACATCCCGTGTACAAATACAAGTACAAATGGCAACCCTAGTCTTAATAACTCGAGGATATCGACCGTGACGTGAACTTTTACTTGAGCGAGAATTTCACACGTTTGATGGTCACTCTGTTTATGATGTTACTTCAAGGACTAATTATTTTTACTCGTGATAATTACTTTGTTATTTAGTGAATAATTTCTCGTAAGTTCGTGGCCATTTCACTTGTTTGTTACACACCGTCATGAATATTTTTAGATACTTTTATTCATAGATATTTAAAAAGCTTTTATTATGAAGATTTTATACAAATACAAATATTCTTTACTAGCTGTGCTCGCGACTCCGCTCACGTGGAAATCAGTGTATCGAGAAATTTTCCCGCGTAAAGCCGAATCCCGCGGAAATTCTAAGATAAAAAGTATTTCAAGTAACTCCTTATTATATCAGCTATCATCCAGTGAAAATCCCGTCTAAATCCGTCCAGCTGTTCTCGAGATTAGCCGGAACTAACAGACAGACGGACAAAAAAATTAATAACTGTTATTTTGATATATTATTACGTATCGTGTATACATGCATATGCATTTAGTAAAAAGTTATTATTTTAATTTTACAAACCGTCAATCCAATTTTATTTAGTTGTATAGATTGCACAAAAATCAAAAGTTTTATGTACAGTACAGTTATTCTTGTCACAGTGTATAAAATAGAGGGTCTTATCGCTAACAGCGATGTCTACCAAACAACCTTAGGGAACTAAAAAAACAAAAAACCATTTATGTAAATAACCAATAAGCCAACAGAGTACTTATTATTCATAGAGACAAAGCACCTTCTAAAAATGGTATATTATCTATATATAAAATTCTCGTGTCAGTGTTAGTTGCCAAACTCCTCCGAAACGGCTTGACCAATTTCTAAGTAATTTTAATTTTGTATGCGTATTCTTGTATATTGTATTGTGTATAATGAGGTCTGAGAGTCGGTAATAAACTATTTTTAATAACCCTGCGTGATAAGGATGGTCCACACTAAACACCTTTTAACAACAGTTTTTTTTACTGATTAAAAAATACATAAAGCCCTTAAGATTCACCCCCATTTTTTAATACGATCAATTAAGTGGCAGAACGATGTTTGCGGAGTCAGCTAGTACATAATAATATGTTTTTGTATTCAATTTATTCGCTATTTTGGCGCTGATTGTATTGTCTTTCAGAGAAAGCTGGGAACTAACACGGAACTTAGAGCAAAACAAAGAAAGTCAATTAAGTAGATAAACATTTTTTTATGTTCCCACATGAGAGGCATTCAATGACCATAAAATAAAACTATTTACTGGGTAGGGTAAGGTAAAAATACTGAATAGGCCTTATCTATCCTAGGTAAGGCCTATTCAGTATTTTTACCATTATTGAGTTGGTAATTAAATGCACAAATTAATGAGTTTATTCATACATAAATGAGCGCGCGAATAAATTAACAACAATGACAAAATAAACATTTGAATAAACTATTGATTTGTAAAGAGGTGGTGTTTTATAAGCAGTTGTTAGCAACAGGATAATGGAAAGTTCGTTGATAGTAAAATAATCAAACTACCTCCGTACTAGTTTTAACATAGTAAGTGCAAAGACAACTTATCAGATAAAACATTTTCACCCTTCTGTACATATTTTGATAATTTTATATCTTAATCAAGTCAACAACATATATTTTACATTACAACCCTTAATTGTTCCACTGCTGGGCCCGGGTCTCCTCTCACACTGAGAGGTTTTAAGGCCATAGTCCACCACGCTGGCCGAGCGCAGCTTGGCAGACAACATGTCAACAATATAAAAAACAAAAGTAAAAAAAATTGCACAATCACATCTGTCGGGTCAGCTAGTTACACACATTACAGAGATCAATGTCAATATTATCAGGTCGGTAATAAACTACATCTATTTTTCTGTCATCGCCAACTATAAAGCAGGTTCACACGCTCCAATGTCAGTAGGCCGCGCGCGACTCGTGTTCTTGTTTTTACAGTTTTGTTCCTTTTTCCGTCGGTGTGTACTCGGTTTTATTGCTTTTATTTGTAGAATTAGTTGACGCTAGAGAAATTATGTAAAGGTTTGTGTAACGTTACGTAGTATTATAACAGGGTTATTACGAATTATTATTGATTTGAAGTTAGTTACAGATTTAGGCGTGTAGATAACGGTTAATTTAGATACTAATGCCTAGGGCCTCGTGTGAGCGGGCCAAGCAAAAATAACCGCCAGAGTTCGTCTTAAAACAGTCCCATGAAATGTAACCTTGGATCAGAACTAAAGTTCCTGGCTGTTCGTGATAATATTTACGTCCTGGGGAGTTTATCGAAGCTTTTGAAATATATTCTGTCAAACGATAGCAGTTACCGGCACTCATGGATTGTCCGTGATATAAAAGGCATCATCGACCCATTGCTAAGAACAAAGTCGAAGACTCGTTTATTATCTCATGGTGTTAAGATTTTCTCCTTAAATGACCTACCTCATTCTAGAACCAGCCGTGAAATGTCTCAACGTGTTTCTTCTTCCAAGAAGGAGGTTTCTTGGCCGGCATCATGTTGGTGATTCCTTTATTATCACTTACAACGGTAACCACTTGTATACCATCAGGTGGTGCACGTTTGTCGGATATTGGCAAAAAAATATAACTGCAAAACAATACCACGATAAAACAATAAAACTCCTAGATATTTACTAGATTCCCGCATTATTCACTTTTGAGATATTCCGGCTATGAAGCGAATTGAGAATATTCCGCATATGAAATAGTATAAACAGAACCATTGCCTATAACTTATATCCTACATAATTATTGTAGTTAGACCTGTATAAATTCCGCATTGAAAACGAGACACCTTCCACGCCTAAGTGCGAGTAAGTTTGACCCTTTTAGAAAATTCTTAGAAAGCTAGATAGATTTGAAATCTACGTACCTAGATTTCCTTTCTCATGTGAGTATTAATTGTAATTATAATGTAGCTTTTATCGTAGAGATTTTTCATTACGACTTGATTTACATCCTTATATCAATGAGTCGGTTTGATGAATTCTTCAGACAAAAAAAATACTTTTGTAAGTTAATAATATTGAGTTTTTTTTAAACGTAATTAATTGCAGATGAGCCATTGTATGGTAAACGGTCACCACCGCTTATGACACTATAATAATACATATGTATCAATAAAATGTATTTTAAAAAATCCAACCGACTTAAAAAAATTCAAAAACAATTATACAAAGAAGCATAAAATAACTTAAAACTATAATTTTAATAAAATACTACTCCTACTGAATGATTAGAAGTCGGGGCCAATCCCGATAGAAAACAAAACTACTTATGTATAGATTAAATTAAGCTGGGTAACACCCAACGATGTCCAGCATTCCATAGTGGCATATAGACAGGAATGGAAGCCCCTTATACTCCAATAAAAGTTTCTATATTCAACTTAAAACTTTTAGTGACTTATTCAAATTTAAGAGACACAATAGGATTTAAATGTTTGTAAACAAAATATATGCTAGGTCCACGTCCCTAGAGCTGAAGAACTTCCAGGACGAGTCCATGCGGCATTTGCGCAGGGTAAGCACAGGTGCGTTCACAGTGAGATCCCGGAGCTTCTCCAATTATGCGGCGGATGGATGCCGAGGAGGTTTTAGTAGGTAAAAATCCTACATAACTTGATACATTTCATTAGGAAGGTGTCAGATATCTTGCAGAAGATTTCCCCCCCGTTACCAAAAAAAGAAAGGTCTACATCCCTAAACATCACAATAAGTATTAGACCAATCATAGAATCAAAAACCAAAGTTAAGTATCACAAAAATATTTTTCCTGTTTTCATCGTGTCAACGTCTCACCAACATTTTAAAAAGTTAATTAATGATTCTAAAACCTTAGTTAACAACTAAACAACCAAACATGTTTGTAAATTTTGTTCCATATCCAAAAACGTTACAAACAATCTCAATGATTACAAACATCTTTGTCAAGTCCTATTTTGCCACATCCCAACAAGTTTCAAGTGAATCATCCAAGTAAGAAATCCCAATATAACAGGCAACTATGTCCTATTTAACCCTATATCCTTAAACGTCACTAAAACTTCACCTCACAAGTGCTAAATATTTTATGTTATGTAAATATTTTAAACAATTAGAATACAGTCACCCATTGAATACTTTAAACAAAAGACGCGCATTGCATAAGACGCACTAATACGTATTGTTACGAACGTACCTGTACTTGACCTTTGCAACAACCGTGGCTTTCACGTTATGAAACCTGGACTTCACTCACTTTTACTTCCCGACTGAGAAAGTCCACTCCACTATTTCGGTTAGTTTTTTCCATACGAGGGGTGAGGAGGGGTATTTAAGGTAAGATTGTGCTCGGCGGCCCACAGTGCCCGATACGGTGTCTAACTGCAAAGATGTGGAGGTTACTTGTTTTTACTGTGATCGCGAATTGTGCAGCGCTCCCCGCGCAAGACACGAGCCACTCAGATAACGAACTAGACGGACTGAGCGAGTGTTTGAAAAAGGATTCCACGTCATGCCTCAAATATAAGTTCTTCTCCTTCGTCGACAAAATGATCGGACAAAAGGAAACGTTTTCCCTGTCGGATGGAGTCACCGTCGTCAGAGCTAGTGATGTTCCTGCTGAAACCGGTGCGCCTCGAGCATTGGATCCAGGCTCCAGACTGAAGAACTACTTCGAAACGCATTCATTGCAAGTGGAGGTCAAAGGATCGGACGTAGTGGATGCCGTGTCGAGCGTGGGCCGAGCTTTCGAAGACACGTATAACTCATTCACCGAAGACAACGAGGTTGGGGAAAGCAGAGGAAAGAAGAAGAAGGCTGCGAAGATCTTGGGGCCGTTGATAGCTGCTGTGATGCTCAAAATGATGGCGTTAATGCCCTTGGCCATTGGGGCTATTGCGTTGATAGCCGGCAAGGCGCTGCTGATTGGAAAACTCGCGTTGGTGCTGTCAGCGATAATCGGTTTGAAGAAGTTGCTGTCGCAGCAGAAGCATGTGACTTACGAGGTGGTAGCTCATCCGCATCATACCTCTAGCCATACGTCGAGTCACGATTACAGCGGGGCGAGTGGGTACGGCGGGGATTCTGGGGGATACAGCAGCGGGGGTCACGGCGGCGGATGGGGCAGGTCGTTGGACGCGACTGGTATGGCGTACTCCGCGCAGAAGCCTCAATAACCTAGTTCAATGACCTCATTCCCGAGATTTCTCCGTGTTAAATCGTTACAGTGCTCTGTGTGTCTGTATTTATAGTATGAAAGTTTGTGATCCTTATATATTGTATAGTCTTACGCCTTTATAAGTATATGACTGTTTATGTACCTAAGACTATTTTTATGTATTTTATATTTGGTTTTAGTTAAGTTAGATGTTGTATGAATGGGTTTTATGACCAGTACCTGGCTTTAATGTTATGTTTAATGTTATACAGTTATAATATTACTATGTAATGATATGTATTTTATGTTAAAATGCTGTTTATAGTACAATTATGTTTAAGATATGTCCTTTAGGGTTGTGTTTATATGTCCTCTTCTTACCACTTATGCTTTATTGTATAATCGTGTATACTATACATTATCTATATAGTAATACTATGAAGATAATATAGTGCCTGTAAAGTATTTTAAAAATGTATTTATTAGTACTTAAATTATTGTTTTTTTGTGTTATTATTGCAATCGTTTATGGATGGTTTTTTTATTAAAATCTTAAAACTTGCTGCAAGTTTTATTAACCACCTGGATTATTTGAATATAAATATTTTAAATTAAAATAAAGGGTTATTACCAGACCAACATCCTTTATGGCTTACTACCATCTTAGAATCAATCATTAAATAACGCGTTTATTTGAAGCGCACGTAATAAGCGAATCTTCCGTTTGTTTCTTGGTCAGCAACGCATCGGTGATACAAACAGTGTAACCGACCATGATAGGCGACAGTGACCACTTACCACCATACGGCCAGTCTCCACGTGTCGATATTAAATATGCAATTCATAAAAGTCAATAGTTTTAGTCTTTTATGAACTGACATGATTTGTGACTGATAAATTTTTGATTTGTGTCACCCTTCATTTTGCCATGAGAGGACTCAAGAATGTCATGTAACCGCACTTGTTCCTCCATTGCGCCTCACGAATTAGTCCCGGGGATCTTTCGAGAACTATTCTTCTAAAAATATTTCAGTCACAGTACAAACAAAATAAGTGAATAATCTTTGGCTGTTAGCCGACATACCATCAGTCGACAATGGGCAATGGACAACAGTTCGTATGATAAAAAAATAATACATAACTTTTAGAATTAAGCAGTATAAAATAAAATTGCAATCAGTTGTTGTTAAATAAATTTAAAAAAATCTCACCTATAAAGCTAATAAACTGGATTGGATCGAGAAATCGAACCCGGACCATTCGCCAATACGCCATCTGCGATCGATAAAGACATCCGGCGATCATAGAAACTTGAAAATTATATGAAACTCAAGCGTATTCACTTTTCCTTGTAATTCAATGAACGTTATCGAATAAGTAAATCGCTAGCTTTCTACAGCGCTTAATCGGATAGTTTGCGTCGAGCTACGACGTTAAACTATGTGCATGACAGCCGCATTCTGCGTGGACAATATATAAGCGGAAGCGTTTTATAATTTTAAAAGGCTCCTTGAAACGATAGGTTCATTCGGAACGGCTTAACCGATTTTAGAAAACCGAGAATAGGTTGTAAACTATTTTTTTACGTAAATTATAAGGGTGGCCAACGCAAAGTATCTAATTTATATAGTTTGGACATTATTTCAAAACAAAAAATACATACAACCTTTAATTTTTACCTTCCTATAACCACTCCACAGTTTTCTACAAATCATTTGTAAGGTAAGAAAAAGTCTGCGGAGTGTGTGTAGGTATATATTTTATATTACCATCATAAAACAGTATATAAAAATATATTAACGGGCTGGAGTCTCCTCTCATATTAACAGGATTACAGGCCAAGCACGTATTGCCAATATTTATATTAGCGGTGTTGGGTTTTGATGAGATTACGTAGAACTCTTAGATACGTGGGTTATCGTATGTATTTTTTGATTCAGCATCATAAAAAAATTCCCAGAAAATATACAATTATTTTTTCGGATGAGCCGCTTGTCACTTACTGGTATAAAAAATAGTTTACAGCCTATTCTCAGACCTACCGAATATACTTATAAAACTTCATATAAATCGTTCAAGCCGTTTCGGAGGAATATGGCAACTAACACTGTGACACGAGAATTTTATATTTATAAGATGTTACTTAGAACCGTGAAGATAAACTGTGTTGAACATACATTACAAAGCTTTATCTGAAAGAAGCTTAGTCTCGGACTTTACAATACAATTTAAAAAGCTCTTGTAGCTCGCACCACAGTACACCAGCATCCAGGTCGGCTGCCCTGCGCCTGCGCATGAGAACGGTACTACAGGTGAAATGGGAACCTACACATTGAGTAACATTACAATATTAACTTAACTTATGTATACTAATATTATAAAGAGAAAAGATTTGATTGTTTGTTTGTATTGAATAGACTCCGAACCTCCTGGATTTATTTCAATGAAATTTGGTATCTAGAGCCTGAGAATAAAGACATGCTATTTTTTAATTCTAAGCCCGACTTTGTCCTGCCCGGTCCACTACTATTTAATGATACTTTAACCATCACATTGAATTAGATAGACCTGCTGTTCATACAGATAATTCCCGGGTAAAAGAGATAGTAACAAGCGCATTTTCCGCTTACACAGCGCCGACAACGAGTCGGTGATGCGATAGTGATCGCTTACCATCAGATGGCCCGTCTGCTCCTTTGACCGCTAATCTATACTAATCTACGATTTTAATCTTTTATCATCCCGAACACAACATTTTTTTAGTTATAACGAGTACTCACGTTTTTACGTAGTAGAAACAAAAAATTTATGTGCATAAGTGTATCAGTGATACCAACATGAATAAATTATTAGATTTTTTTTTTTACAAGGCAGTCTATGTCAAATTCGTTGCGTGAAGATGTCGTTAGTGTCGTATGTCGTGGTATGGTACCTAAGAACATGAAACGGACACGGCTTTGTCCGTTGACAGTTAAAGTTGACAGGCATATCTGTCATTAGTGTCAAACTGTCAAAAGTTACTCCCCGCCACCGCAGTCTCGGCGTGACCATGATCCATGCAACTGGGTGGAAACATCGGCATAACATACAAAAATCGTGGGTACCCGTTGCAAGTAAAAATATATTAATCTATACTAATATCTTATGGAGGAAAGATTTGACTGTTTGTTTACTTGTATTGAATGGGCTCCGAAACTACTGGAATGATTAAAAAAATATTTTACCATTAGAAGCCGACATTATCTGTCATGAACATAATATGCTACTTTTTACCGCGAAAAAATGCTTCATTCCTACGGGAAAACGGGTAATACTTAGATACAAATTATTAACATAGAAAAAGGATTAGAACGATAGGTGACTTGCTATGTGAGGAACAAAAGGCGATCGGATAACCGATCGTCGGTACACTTATAGGGAAGTCAGTAAGTATTAAAAAATTTTGTTAATCGAACACGGGTTTTTGGGTAAGATTTCAACATGATTTTCGAAAGCAAGTCAGCAAGACGTTAAAAAAAGATTGTACATACTGTAGCCGCCGGCAACATCGCAAATTTAATGATAACACAACTCTGTATTAAAATTATAATTCAACTTTCACTATGAGAGAATTAAGATGTACTCGTATGTATTTATTATTTGCCTTATCTCACATTACTGCCTTTAATTGAAGTAATGTTTCGGGACCAGCTCATGCGATGATATTACAAAGCTAAGCTAAGGTCAACGAATTGAAGTAACACCTTTACAAGACAATCGATGGTTATAAGACATCGATAGCGTGTTTGTACATCAAAGTCCCTAAACCAAAAATCTTAGCGGTAACCGTTCACGCTCACGCCATTTTAAAGATGTATAGTAATGACAGTCCCTGCGGAAAGGTTTTTGACGTGACAGCACATCATCTTTACACAGGGACTGTCATTACCATAGGTACGTTTTTAAAATGGCGTGAGCGTGAACGGTTACCGCTAAGATTTTTATGTAGGGGCTCAGACTATCTCAACACTTCCAAAAACTAGCCGGTCAACTCAAACCAACTCACACCAAAAATATGGGTGAGGAATCATGAGTAACGCGACAAATATTCATGAACTGTGACAAGAATAAAGGGTGTTTGCTTCGATGCATTAACGATATGAAAAACCCTTTAATTGTAATTTCATTTAAAAAAATTAAATGGATAATATCAATGTTCTTTTACTGTATGTGTATACCGCAATCGTTGCTTTTTGACTGTTCGAAGGTTGACTGGCAGAGAATGCGTTTAGTTTTAAGTCCGTCTAAAGCTTAAAGAAATAAATAAACTTGAGGAGAAGTTAGTACAGACCGTTTAGAAGGAGGTCCTTTTTTTATAAGTTTTTTTTTATGATTTCTATGGAAAACAAACCCAAAAATGTAAAGGTTTTGATAATAATTCAGAGTGTGAATAACATTTTTTTTACTTAAATTTGCTACAGTAACAGTACAGTACAGTAACTAAGCAATCACCCTCTCAGTATTAGAGGAGACCCGAGCAGTGGGACAAATATGGGTTGTATTGATGATAGCATTCAATAGCTTTTAGTAGTGTGCTTTAACAAGTATAAAACTACCTTAGAGTCATAGAGAATAGAAAACACGTGTGATGCACCGCTAACGGGGACAGAAAAAGCTAGTCCGGATGCAAAGATAATCTAGCCGTTTATGGCTCGTGGCTCATTGGACTCCAGTGAAACCTCCTTTTTATCTAACTGGCCTAGCTTAGCCGGCTAATGTTGGACACGACTTAGGAAACGAATCCAGTGTTTAGCTAGCTTTCAGATGTAACTATTAGTTATATTCGACCTGGTGGATTAGTAAGTGACAAGCGAAGTCTTGGGTTCGATTCTCAGTGGCAGATATTTTTGTAACTGATAGAAGAGTTTGTTTTATATATTAACACATAAAGTTATTGATGTTATTGTGTTAATTAATTTTGTATGGCATTTTATACACTCAACACATGTCCATTGTTGTTTTCCTTCTGACATTTCGCCAAAGGTTAACTGGAAGATATCAATTTTGTACACGATTGCTTAGGTTAATAATTATAATAAGTTACTCTGTTAATTAATTATGGTGTTCAACAAAATGTATAGGTATTGTATAATAAATAAATGTAGGTATTTGCCAATTTATCGTTCCTGTTCATTGTAGTAGGATTGCTTTCCAAATACAATAGCTAACTATAAGCTGTAGTAATTACCGTCTCTTGCGTTTATGCATACAATTAGTTACGTCTTTTTGCTACCTAATACTCACAAGAACCGAAGCATGACAAAACGCATTCATCAGGTAGGTACTTCTCACGAACATTAAACAGGCACCAGTTTCTATGAAGTCTATTATATTTCACACCATCTCACAGTGTAGAGAAATAAAGCATTCGAACCATAAAGCGCATTAAAGCACAACAAAGCGAATTACTACACATTATAAGTACACTCACCTGCAAAGAAAGTTTGTAGAATTAAAGTAAGAACAACGCCATCTATGTTTTGTAAGAGGAAACTCAAAGAATGACTCGTGACGATGTGAATTGTACCGAACGATGTTGTAAAATCAATGTCACAACCTTGATTGATGAAATGACAAGTTTTATTAAACCCATCCGATTTTATATTATTTTAAAAATTGTTTAAGTTAATTCGTCAATTAGCTGCTATGGTTTTCGTTGCTTTGCATTTATATTGAGTGACAAAAGACTATTTTAGTTTAATTTAATGCAAATTATGTAGTTAATATACTAATAATCAATGTTTACAGTAGTAAAATAGCATCCAAATAAATTATTCATGTTTTAATGAGCATTACGAAACAGTAGTAAAAACTACTATTCATTCATGCGATGCCAGCGCTCGCGTAGAACGGAAAATCCTTGAACTTTACGTCCGGCGCGCGATTCACAATGAGTACAAACATTCATTCATGCAAAGATTGTAAACAAATATGACCGTGAGAATAGTTTTGGTGTTTTTGGATAGATGGCGCTGAATCTATATAGATATAACAAGCAGTTGAATAGTTGTATCATAAAAACGCTTAGACTTATCTAAGACTGTTTTGGTTTGCAGTACAGACAAAAAAAATGTGCAGTTATTTGCATAATATTTTCGTTAAGTCACCAAAATTGTGCACTCAAGAAACACTCAACTTACCTAAGCTTAGGCTGAGGCTTGCAACTTTGGTTTGAAATAAGTCAAAGTTTGTTTTATAGATCTCAGCTTTGGTCCCTCCGGTTGGAAGTCACGGAATTATTTACATACTGCTACTCATTCGTGCTAGTAAGGTTTTTAACTTAATCGACCCATACTAGAGTTACGAGACCACTGTCCTTCAAGGGTCAACTAAGAAGAATTTTCAAGTGTTTCGATTGGAGTGACAACAAATCAGGAATATGAAAATGTCCAGCTTCTATATTGGCTGGCAACGGGTTGGTGTTTGATCATAGGAGGTACGGACTACTTACAATGAGGACTACTTACAATTTACCTATGTTTATCTCATGGTATTGAGGTTAGCATGCACTGCGCCGTTTGACCGTTGGTGTCTCAAACTGAAGGTCGTGCGATCGAATCCGACGCGCACCGATAATTTTCTAAATAATGTGCTTATTAGAACTTTATTATCACTCGCTTCGGTGGAGGTAACCATCGTCAGGAAACCTGCATAACGGATAGTTCTTCATAATATTGAGGATGTGTGGAGTCTGCCAACCCGCACGAGGCCAGGATGGTGGATTATGGCCTTAAACCCTCTGAGTGCGAGAGGAGTCCCGAGCCCAGCAGTGGGTCAATTATGGGGTGTTATGTACCATGTAATTTCAGGTACCAGCTGAGACGTCCGCGGGGAGTGGTCTTTACGCGTTACTAGATTTCCTGGAGATGTTGTGCAACCGAAGTGAGAACGGACGAGTGTTGGTGCACGGTGGTGCAGACACGGGACACGTCAAGTATCTGCTACTGAACCCAGCTGAACACTTCGCTGAAGTTGTTAGCCTGTGTCGCTCTGTAAGTGATTTTTACATACATTTATTAGTTACTTCTTCAATAAATTACGTGTATAGACTTTGAAGTGAAAGTTTCTATAGACGATTTTCGGTGAGCGAAAATCTTGGGTTCACGTCATCAACATGCTAATGTTCATGCATATCGTTTAACGCCATAAAAAGAAGTTTAAAATGTGCGTTTGATGCTTCTTGCATGCGTAAAATTTTGTGAGTTTCAGCACTTTAAGTACTTTGACAATTATCTCGGAACTAAAGTTTCAGGCTAAGACAGTTATCGTATTTATAAAAATTACTTTGACTCAGCCTGAGAATAAGCTAAGGTATCTTGTGTGCACAACTTTTTTGACTTACGAAAATGTTTCGCTAATAACCGCTTAATAATAGTTGTCCATACTGCAAACCCAAACAAAATCTTAAGATTGAAATGTAAAAACCGCATTTAAACTCATCTTTAACTTTGCTTCGGCTTGCAGTATAAACAATTTTCGCGCGGCTGTTAGCGTAACATTTTCGTAACTCACCAAAATCACCTAAGATACTCAGATAACCTACCTGAGTATATCTGAATGTACCTATAAGTAGAAGTGCAGAACGCTAATATATTTCAATACTAATACTTTTAGAGTACATTAAATAAAACATTACACGCACTAAGTCTAAGACACACCCACATGCATAGTCTTTAAACATATACTTTTTTGAAGTTTATTGTGCAAATGGCGGGTGTCCAAAGGTTTCGGCGAGTTTTATTTACCGATTGTAGTTATTGGGACACTAATTTTGAAAATATATAATCACAATGAATAAAAAGATATATTTTATGTTATTGAAAGAATAGAGGGCTCAAGATTAAGTACATTCGAACAATTTTTTAATGTGTTAATTTCGAATTTCTTTTTACATCTTAGCGTAAGATATTTTTAAGCGCTGTTTATATACTTCACCATATCATTACAATCTTGTGTAGGTGGTAGTGGCAGGTGGTACGATGGAGCCGGTGGAAGAGTTCCGGTCCTTGTTGACCGCCGACGGTAACGCTGACGTGAACATCGTCATGTGCGACCACGTGGTACCGCAAGACAACGTACTCGCGATATGTCTCGGCAAAGGACCCACTAATGCTAGTTTGAACTTCTCCTATGAGAATCGGATGTCCAATGAATTGGTAAGTTATATAAATTTTGCCTATTGTGGAGGCTGTAGTGTAAAGTTACTTAAAATTCGAGTAAAACTAAAATAAATTCGCGCGGAATTGTACAAACACTCCCATAACAAAATGGCATGAATAAAGTAACAGGATCCATAATATTTCTTGGGAGAATGCCGTATTTCAATACCAATTTAGAAAGAAACCACCACGATGGTTTCTCAGGGAAAATGCAAGAGTTCTGTAGGGATTAAACTAGGTAGTACAGAGGTCAGCTATAAAAAAGAATGATTTTGAAGATTTTGATTATATTTTAGAGCATAGCTAATACTTCTTTCTTGAATATTTTTAGAGTCCAACGTTAAAAAAGAAAAAAATTAAGAAACGCGATTTGATTTTGGAACATAACTGTTCTATACATATAGAATTGTTTTTCGTTAAACGATAACTATTTAATGTTTTTTATAGCTCTCGGAAGTGGGTCGTATCCTAAGAAATATCTGCAGTATAGTGCCAGGCGGTGTGGTGTGCTTCCTGCCATCCTACTCGTACGAACAAACCGTGTACGACCATTTGAAAAATAACAATATCATCGACACTATATCTAAGAAGAAAACTGTGTTTAGAGAACCAAAATCTGCCAGTGAAGTGGAACAGGTAAATGTTTCTTGGTATTTCAATATAAGAATGGATGAATTAAAATTTTCGTTGTTCCTTTGTTCTAATCCTATTGGGGGTATGGGACACCCCATATCGGTTGGCGGTTTCTATCCAATTTTTAAGCAGTTATTGTAACACAAAAGTTTTAAATACATATTGTTTCTTTCTTTTCTGTAGGTCCTACACAAATTTGCTTCTTCCATTAAAAGTAAGGACGCTTCACGTACGGGAGCCTTGTTGTTGAGCGTCGTTGGTGGTAAACTGAGTGAAGGATTGAATTTCAGGTATTATTTTAATGTTAATAGCCGGGACACGGGTGGACGAGTTGGTAACGGTTAGCACCGTCGCTTATAGACATCCGTGGGACCGAACGCATCACTGCGACCAAGGAGCGGAAGATCCCTTTACGACCGGTTCTCCGATACTGCAACCGAAACACATGGAGACATTTCACGGTTTCTTATTTTATATAAGTACATTGATGCAAATATAATAATTTGAATTTGATTCTAAGAGGGTGGTAAGCCAATTAATAAGTCGCGCAGGTCAAAGACGCTACCATATAAATATAAATGAATTCCTTTGGAATTAAGCCGAGTGGTACAGAGCCCAGCGGCCTTCAAGAGGAAGGACCTAGCGCCATAACCTCGTCTGCTGTTCAGTGAGATGCACTACGTGCAGGAGAAGTCGGCTTGGTTCAAAGTTTGGTCTGGTGGTTATTCTGATGACTTTAAGTATTGATACATTGGTCCGGTGTTCAGTCCAGGGTATGCCTAGCATTTTCCGCCAGCACCACATCTCAAAGGCGTCAATGCGTTTCCTGTCAGCGGACTTGATTGTCCAGGTCTCAGAGGCATACAGAAAGATGGAGAATACTAGTGTGCGTACCAGCAGGATTTTCGTTTTGCGTGAGATGTTCCGGTCCCTCCAAATTTTCTGTAGCTGTGACATTGCCGTCTTTGCCATGCCAATGCGTCTACGGATTTCTAACATCAAAACTACTAGATCGATTTTAATAATTTTTTCAGTGAGTGACATAGGCTATATATGTTATATATGCAAGCCGAGGCGGATCGCTAGTAAATAGTAATCAACTAAAGTATAGTTTTAAAGGTAAAATATTGAGTTGAGTAGCATTATTCTAAAACGTCAATGAAGAACCAGAGACATATTGACGGATAAGGTGCTTTTCGAAAGAACAAATCTATATAAATAAAATTCTCGTATCACAGTGTTAGTTGCCATACTTCTACGGAACGGATTGACCAATTATTATGAATTTTTTTACGTACATTCAGTAGGTCTGAGAATAGGTTGCAAACTATTTTTCATACCCGTAAGTGATAAAGGTGGCCTACGCTTTGGTGTAGGTAAGATACTAAAAAAAATGCAAACTTTTTTTTTTAGTATCTTACCTACTTCTAGTTCTTACCTACTCTACCTTATCCTCTCTACTCTACTTACCTACTCTACTCTTACCTACTTATCTTTTTGTTAGTATCTGGACAATACCATTTTTTATTCTTTTTTAATGATACATACATAAAAAATACATACAACTCCTAATTTTCACCTTTCAATCCCATCCGCTATTTTTTATTACCAACTTTTATATGGCAAAAAGAAGTTTGCGAGTCAGCTAGTTAAAAAAAAATGTAGATACCTAATTCTACAAAGTGAGATAAGAGTATTGTCACTTGCGTTTACTACAGATTGCATATATTGTTTTAGGATTTCAGATTACTAATCTCTTCGGACGAACCATTCCTATAATTATGGTAAAACTTCACTCACAGGTGACTCGCAGGCTCTAATTTTTTTTTTTTTTTGTATAGACATTAACTTAAAATAGGGCATAATGCAAACGCTCTAGAAAACAATTATGTATTTAATTACAGATTTGATGATGAGTGACATAAAATCTATTTTGGTTGTAATTGAAATCGTTTTAACATATTACCATAATTATAGTTTAAAGAATCTCTTTCTTTAAACTACCAATCGAAATTCTACGTTGCTAATACAGCGTAATTCAAAAAAGTTCTACCAATTGGTTTTAACGTTGAAAACTTTTTTCATAAATCACTTTCCTCGTAATAGCAGTATCTTATGTTATTTAAATTAACTTCCCTAATTTAATTCTTTCTTGCTCCTAAATTAAGGCTACTTGAATTAAGAGGCTAGAAAAAAACATCAAAAAGAACTGTTTTAGCGATTCTAATAAGAAATTAAAAGCTCTGTCAAAATTAAAGTTTTCAAGGTACTTACTATAATTATAATATAAGAATATTATTTTAACTGAGTTCATAAATCCATCCATCCATCCATCAGTCATACACCACACCACATATCATACACCACATCCACCTACTATTATTATAATATAAGAATATTATTTTAACTGAGTTCATAAATCCATCCATCCATCCATCAGCCTTTGGACGTCCACTGTTGGACAT
>DWPQ01000182.1:0-20152 GCA_018251795.1 Perichares adela
TCAACATGACATTTCATTGCTTGTCAACTGGTTGTCAAATGTTAGGACTGAACTGATGAATGTGTTTATTTTTCGGCTTTTTGCCTAACGATTTTGTTTCTAGTTTAAATCATTATTATACTCAGTATTATTTTATTTCAAGAAGTTTGTTTGTGGTTCTCAGCGCTAACTTTTTGCATATTTAGGTATTTCAGGTAAGTCTGTTTATAACAGTAGCGCGCGATATTTTAAAAGTTATTTTTAGACAATTGTACATTTAAATATATTTATAAATGCTCCTTCCAGTCCGGTAGCCAGTATGAATTAAAATGAATCGTCGTGATTTCATCCTCCGACCTCATACCGTATCATCGAGAACATTTTGTGATTTGAACTAGCTATGTAGTTTGATCTAATAAGAGTTTTTATTTTTATAAGTTGCTGGTTCAGTGCATGTTAAAAAGGGTACAAATTTCTAAATAAATAAAATTCCGTCACAATAGACGGAACATACTTATTATAAATTTAAAGTTTGTGCCAAAAGCATTCTGATATCGAAAGCCTTTTGCATACTTAAATTACAGACAAGTTTGTTTGGACACAAATTAAATATATATATATATTTCAATATGCATTCACTGTAACTATAGGAGTGAAAATATTTTCCATGGCACTTCTCCGAAGGCCTATTTCTAATTGGAACATATAATTGGCCAACTTTCAACAGCAGGGATTTAACATTGTAACCTTATCCAAAATTAAGCAAATTTTCAATTTCTGCTCGGTACAGCATGCAGATGAACTTGGCTCAGACATGTGTGAATTCATTAGCAACTGTTTAAAGATGTTGGTTTTAGTGGGTATCATTAGATGGCAATTATTTCAAATGCAATTACATAGCTGTCAGCCCATCAACGCTGTTGGACGTTAAAAGTTATTCATCAACATCATCATAGTTTATGATTCTCCTCCTACAGGGTTCAGAACTCCTCTTCCATAGTTAATAATCCACCATGCTGGCCAAGTACAAATTACAGATCACATGCCTTATCATTATTTTAAGGCGTTCCCTCTCACACAGAGCACCAACATGCCATTATCAACTTAAAACTTATTTTAGTAGCAGATGGAAAAGAAAATAAATTGTAATTGAACTAAAATCTTTATTATTATTTAATTGACTAGACTAGACATATCACAGCAAGTTACATTAAGACAATCCATATAAGATGCTATACATTATATTATAATGCACATAGGAAACAGGCATATTGTCCACTTTGTGTCAAGGACTATTGGACTCCATTTATCTGCTACCAATCCCAAAGAAGACTATGAAAGAGCCTAAATATAAAGTCAATAATAGATGATAGTAAGAAATATCAACTTTCCTACTTAATTAAGACAGTTCAACACAATACATTGATATATCACTAATCATCAAGCTGGGTCAAACTGGCCACACCCCTGTTGATCCAGTGCTTTTGTGGTATATCAGACGAGAGTGTAATATACATAACAAAGTTACTAGAATGTCCTGTTGTTGCAAGCACTCCCTTCCGTTCACTAGTCTTGTAAATAGGGCAGAAGTAGGAGGGTGGAGGATGGAATTCAGCGATAAGGGCGGGTTGGAACCAGATTATAGGGATGGTGTCAAACAAGATTTTGGGGTATGATTCGTCCAGCTGCATTGTTTGTCTATTCCATCTTGCACCTTCTAGGAAGAGACCCTGCGAGAGACAGAATTTTCAATTAGCATAGTTTAACAACATTTTACCTTTATTATCGCCCCCCCCCCTCCCCCCCCCACACTGTTATAACTTAAATTAGGAAGTTGGTTCTCACAATAAAAAAATGTATTCTAATTACAATGTAGTCAATAGAAGCGCATTTATTTAACAAGTGCATGTTTTCTCTTATGTTGAATCTATATTAAACTAAAACAAAAAGCAAAGTAATGTAATTAGCAAGCTTTAATTGTGGAAGGTGAGACACGCAGTGCAATGCCATGCATTTGTACTCTGTAGTATACTGTATAGTTTAGCTTACTACCCTCCTAGAATGATTGTACAGTGAGCAAGTAATAAGCGGATGTTCCCCTTTCCTATCAGCCGGCGACACGCCGGTGACAGTTTCCCATCCGTCAGCCCGCTTGCTCTTATATTGGAAATTAAAATAAATATTTTTTACATCACAGTAACCATAGTAGTTGAAAAGGAGCGATTTTCTTTCACATATATATATATATATATATATATGTGTATTTATTTTTTTATCGTTAAATAAAATTAAACAAGCTTCAATTACGTGCCAGTGGTAAATATCACACACTTTGTCTGATAGTTTAACTCACCCAAATAAATACACTGTGCTCCTGACCTTGGTTATCCATCCGTTGAGGCTGCTGCTTGCGTGTATACATTTGTCACGTATAAATATAAAATACTCAATCAGACTGAACTATATTGATCATTACTTCTGAGCATCATTAGAAAATGTAGATATTATCCAATTATCGTAGTAAATTAGCCTCCAAGCTTACCTTGCAATAAACGCCGAAGGTAGGCTCCTCTTCGCACTCTGCCTCCATGCTGGTAATTGTGAATTCGAAGTGCACCTGATCTATGGGTATCTTGTTGTGACGCGAGTAGTTCTGCAGCACGCCAGTCAGAAACGACTGGGTGAAGTAAAAACCCGATATCCAAAAAACTATCGGAGGACCTTCGTCGATCCAGTCTTGCAGGAACTTTAGTCTGGGGAGTTACAATAATGCGATTAAAGTTAGTCGTACACGAAAAGAAAGTTTATATGAAAGGCCATGAAATATACGCAGGAATATAACGTTTTTAATAGACTTTGGAAACAACGTCGAAGACAATCATAATTTTATGTGAAGTAAGGCGCCCTTGAGATGTAATTGAATGCTTAATAATTATGTAGGTAAGCGTTCCTGACGCTAACAAATTTGGTATTGAGAAGTTATTTAAGGCCTCTTCGGCAAAATTTTACGCCGTATAAGTACATAACCATACAATAGTATTGCTATAGGATGTAGTCCAGTTTGTTATGCATCTATACCTACTAATATTATAAAGAGGAAAGATTTGATTGTTTGATTCCTTGAATTGAATAAGCTCCAAAACTACAGAATCGATTTAAATGAAATTTGGTATAGCGATAGTCTAGACTTCTAGAGTCTGAGAAAGCTATTTTTTATTTTCGATAAAAGGGTTGTAAGAAGGTTGAAATAGGGGGATGAAGGTCTTTTAAATAGCAATACAACGTTTGCGGGGTCAGTTAGTATATTAATATGTTTTTAAGTCTTGTCCAGAACTCTGTGTTAAGTGCCCATAAAAACGAAGTAGAGTTCATAGTATGCACAACATCCTCTTTCGAGTGCCATCAACTCGTTTCTCTCGACAAGCGGATTAAGCCAAATCAGAGATGATACAGAGCTAAATTGAATATGTACATGTCCGGCGTTTCGCAATAACAATTGTTATTCTAGCTCGATGAAACTAGAACGGTTGCCGAATCGTTTTTATTCCAATAAAATAGTTCTGTAGAGTGTCGTTTGAAGAAATATTGAATCGGATTTATAAATGTGTTCAATTGTTGCAAATGAAACTAGATAGAAGGTCCCTCGTGTTCGATTGTATAAATCAATTTTCGTGTATTTTCTATGTTTCGATTTATAATAACAATGTCTGTACGTTGTGTGACGGCACCAGTAAGGTCCTTAAACATTTTGGAAACTTCTACATATGGTGGAAGATAAATATATAGCAAAAATGAAACTAACATTCTTTCTTCACACCTCACCTCAACATTCAATATACAAATTGGTTCGACTGTAACTGGTATTTACAATCTATCAATGTGAGTGCACCCTACAAATCCATTACAGCAACATTACCGATCTGTATCGATTTCAACGTTACATATTTAATGCAATCACGTAGACATGTAACTGGAAGTAGCATATTGATCAATAGTCGTAGAGAGCTTCACCGAATCTGTCGCTGTGTTCACTTTCAACTGGAGACAGCGGTGGGGAACATTATTCTTATTAGGTTATTATTGGTAAATTCTATGTTAGGCGATGTTGACACATTTTTGTACTCAATTATTTTAGTTTTATCAGCCATATAGGACCTAGAAAGAGTAGGCAAGGGACAAGTTCTGCATCTGATAAAAAAATATGATAATATTGTAGTAATACGAATACTTTATCTCTCAATGCAAAATATATCGTTGTTTTACAGATAGACAATGTCGGATGAACAAGTTCTGGACGAGGAGACATGGCCGATGGAGGCAGAAGCGGCGATCAACGACATCAGGAAACACGTAAACGCAGCGAGCATCTCCCCCAAACTGCGCAGCTCCAACCAACGGATCTACATCAACCTCACCACCCTGGAGAACGCCGAGTACTGCGTGGAGATGTCTGCCGCCGGCTTCAGGGTCGTCGGCAGGAAGTACGATGAAACGAGCTTATCCACGATAGAGAACATGAACTACGAGACGCCATACGCTCTGCTGAATAGCATCAGTCAGAAGTACCGAGAGTCCTTCGGGGGGGAACTCATGAACAAGCTTCTGGATCTAGCCAAGAAGTCCGAAGGTTGATCACGGTGAAGACAAGAAGAGAAACGTCGTAGAATTGATTTCTACTTTTGCCTTCGCTTCACTGTAGACACTCGAATATCTGTCCTTCTAGACTTCAGGTTTAAATTGGCTATATAACTGTGCTAATTCGTACAGGTACCATATTTTGTAAATTGTCAGTAAATTGCATTTATATGTTAAACTTTCTTAGGATTCAACGAATTTTGTATAACTTATATAATTTAGTGTAGTAACTCGACGGCGCTAAGTTGGTCACTATCTGTTTTAAATACAATGAGAGTTTTACGATTAACTTTGGAGATAATGCCATATTATTTAGTATATATAAGAATGTTAAGATTGTGTTAAAGTATCCGAGTGGGATTTCTATCTTCTGTTATTGAAATATCTGTAGCAAATGAGCTTAGACGCTTTGATAGAATATGTTCTGAGGAGATAATTAAACATACAAAACTTTTGTGTCCGCTCGCCTTTATGTCCTCTTGAACTGCACCACTAGTTAAATCTCACATTAGTAGCGTCGCCGCATCTTTCTACGGCAACGTCCCTACATTACGAACGAATCCCTTCGCATAGATTAGAGCCATAAATTTGAAACTTTCAACATAAGAATCAGATGTGGCAGTTCATCATTATCGTCGATAGAGTGTTGTTGTTACTACCAAAAATCTCTATGGTCTCAGTTTCGGCTATATTCTAGACTCCCAACTGGTATAAAGACGTCTGCAAATGTCCCACCAGGGAGCACTTAGTCCGAGATAAATGGGACACTCGTTTGCTACTTCCATATCAATATTAATAGAGTAAAATCGATATCGGTTTTATCGATATTTTCTCCAGTCCTATGATTTCATTACATAAATGTAATCTCCAAAAGTGTCGACTACTGATCTGAGTTTCATGGTCTGCGTTTCAGTGTCGATATTAGTCAGATTGGTGCAATGCTATACGACCAGTGCGTCAACAGACTGAGTACAAACAATTATAATAGGTTTTAGATTGTATACAAGGAGCCGTAGAGGATGTGTTGTGATAGTAAACTTTATTAATTTATAGGCAAAATGTTGTTTTATTTCATCAATATCCAGTATCGCTACTATCTATTAAATCTCGACTTACTACTTACCCAACACTAATACGATCTACGCCATTTGCTAGTGAAACTATCCCACGTAAGTAAGCTTATAAACGTATACATGGATGAGCTTTTAGAGCAGGCGCACATTTTAATTCATATGTCGATTAACAGATTACGGTTGGTTCCTACCAACTATCTACCGTTATGAGCAGAGAGGGGTCTTATGCTCTTACTGTTGGTTAACGGCCCGTTCATTTTTGTGTGAACTCACTTATCTTGTCTATGGTAATTGAAAAACCTCTATAGCGCTAGACCACTTTCATTGAATACGTAGTTTATGAAAATGTGCTAACAGTCCACAGTAAGCGGTCAATGCCAGCCATGATGCCCTACACTAAGAGCACCATAGATAACCTTATTATATGTCATGAATGTGTAGTTATTTATCTTCGATTATTGAAATACTATTTAAACTATACAGCTACAATACTATGATCTTCTAACTAGCACAAGTGATCCCTTATCGAAGGCAGCCCTTAATGGCCTACTTCCCGTATCCCGTAGTTAACTAGGGACACTGCATGCCCGCTTGCTTCAATAAAATGTCACAAATATAAGCAACTGACCTGCCGAGGAAGTCTGCGACATAGGAGCCGAGGGGCTTCATGGAGGGGTAAGATTTAGACATCCAAACGCCGGGAACGATGCCCTTAACGAACGCGTTGTTGCACTGCTCCAGCTCGGCGCTCATGATGGCCAGCCCCTGCGCCGCCATGTGCACGCCGTGCAGCGTGCGCCGCACCACGCTCAACAGCCGATTGTACCGGATCAGCTCCTGTCACGGAGGAACAATATGATAAAAGTTGTTATATAAAATAGCGGCTATATATTCAAGGATTTCATATTATAGATGAATATACAAAATAAAAATGATAAAAACGTTGAACACTCTTTTAATGGACATATTCCTGTTGGCCCTAGCCGCCTCTATAGCTTTACGTGGACATGCTGAGCCAGAGAACAACTTAAATTTGCGAAGAGATACTGAACCCCCTTCGAAAAATAGGGGCTAAGAGCTTCTATGGGGTAACAAAAAACCATAGATATATCTTAAGAACGGGCTTTTAAATGTTTCTTTTCGTATCATATTTGTTGCTATCTTTATTTTGTATGATCACTAATTGTCATTTTGGAAACAGGACCGCCTCCACAATCACTCTCTAATTAGATACCTATCTGCGAACAAAGTAAATACTAACACGAGTTGGCAGTGGCGTAACAAGTGAAAAACTAGACAAAATTTTAGTTCCTCATGAAGTAGTGAGATATACGCTATACCTGTTTAAGTACGGTGTTCATACTGTTGTAGTACTGCACGGGGTACTTGATCGACACCTCGTACACGTCGTACTGGCGCGGCAGGCGGCCCATCATGTCGCGGGTCAGTTCCACCACGCCGCCACCCTCGCCGCCCTCTGCGCCTCCCCCGCCCGCCACGATTGAAGTTTGCGTCAGCAGGCACCCGAACAGGAGCTACAGGAAAATACACTTAGGTAAAATCAGAGTAGGGCCGGTTCACGAAACCTTCGAAAAGCATTTTTGCCGCAAGAAATCCTTTAATTTTATAAGATAGTCGGAGAAAGTCTTTGAATAGAGGTCATGTATGTTTCACATATTTTAGTTACAATACTGCGAAATGAATTAGCTCTTTCTCAGCTTTCTTTTTGGCCATGAACGTATCGATGTAACGTCTGCTATTTTGCCGGCTTTTCATTACTACTTGCATTATTCCCATTCGCTACGTGCTCGTAAATGTTTTGTTAAGAAGACATCTCACTGCGACAGTCTCCTTGTTGTCCTTGGTGATGTCAGCGTTCTCGTGCAGGCCGAACACCTCAGGCTTGGCGATCATGGGCAACGCGCGAATGTGCTCCAGCACGGAGTTGTAGTCGACGCTGGGCGGGATGCGGTAGTCGCCGCTCGGTGAGAACGAGTAACTGCGAGCAAAGGGAGAATCCGGGGTAAGATTCAAATCGTTCGCTATTGATAACCTGCCGACGTTTTTATATCGCATAATCCTTTTACACAACAATAAGGTTGCCTGTTTCTAGAAGTAGTAAATAATGATGGGTACTGGCAAAGTGAAATTTGTGTACTGTGTTCAATTCCACTGGGAAGTTCTATTCTACTGTGAAGTACCTACTGTTTTCTATTCTGCTTCCATCAACTATCAATTAAAACGTCATAACACGATTCCCTAGGCCTATTTATGTTTTCTTGCCCTACTGACATTCATCCAAAATTCAATAATTTTATTTTCACCTGCAGAAACTACAACTCACTCTGGATCCGACGTGACCTCCTCGTTGTAGAAGATCGATAGCAGAGATAGGATGAGCCTCCTGTCCTTATCGTCCGTGACTCTCCCGCCGTAGTTACACTCCCCCGCCAGATAGTTGAGCGCGTCGAACGGGGTCTCCGTGTACTCCGTCAGGAACATCTGTTGGAAGGTTCCACGTTGGCCACTTGTTTTAAATACATTATATCAATGAAAAAAAAAAAACTCGGACATATTTGCATTCACCAGTACCTGTTTGGGTCGACTTTACAAAGCAATAAGTAGCTGTCTCCTGTTGTCCTTGGTCGCAAAGTCGTGGATGATGATTTTGGTGTCATAAATAATGGCCAGCGGTCGCCTTTTAGGTCTAAAATGTATTTTTAGGGGATTAGATTTGTCACCTGCAACTGCATGATGCAGATTCTGAGGTCGCTTTCGTTAAACTCGTACTGGATGTTCCAGCCGAGCGGGCCGAACGAGCGCCGCTCCTGCACGATGGCGTGGAAGAAGCACAGCGCGAACAGCAGCCGCCGCCACTCCTCCGTGCGCGGACACGAGATGTAGAACTCGGGGTCGCAGATCGGGTCCGAGATGTACGACCGGTAGATGTTGTTCTTGAGGCCCTTCGGCGCTTCGTTCGTCATCTTCACACCTGGTATTTCAACACCTTTATACGCCTTCGAACTTAAACCGTAATATCAGATCACAGAAAATGTATTTTTAACTTTAGCTTATGATTTCTATGACAATGTAATAGTATTGCGTATATACAATAACTGCAATTAAAATAAATACGAGATGTTGTTATAATGCTATTTAGAATTTATGTTTATATATCTACAGGAAGCAGCCTTGACTGCTTGCAGCACGTGTCAATGTGTGGGTGGTACCATCGTACCGTTCTGCAGCACGGTGACGGGGAAGGCGCGGCTGGGGTACGAGGTGAGCCAGCAGCGGAAGCCAGTGTGCACCGCGTGCGGCACCAGCACCTCTGCACAGATCCGCTCCAGTTCGCCCATCCACGAGTCCATCACGTGGCAGTTTTGTAGCACCACCCACCCTCCAGTTATCGTCGCCTGGTTTATCATGTGAGCCGCTATAGGACCCTGCGTACAGATATAATAACGTACAGACTCTCTCTTTCATTATGACCTTCACAATTTTTTTATTCTGTAATAGATAGGCTAATCTCTTGAGGTGACACATTAAGTACTCCAAACCAGTTCTTGTGTTTTTATGTATTGTTTAGCGAAGGGAGATATTTCACTAGATCACTTTCAATCACGTCTGATTCTCTTATGTTCGAGATTCTATATATATTTATGCACTGTTAAATACTGCAATAGCGTAATGTTCATCACAAAAGTCGATTCCTTAGAATAATAATCTGACCTGTCCTTGACCCAGCGATATGGTCTCGAAGCTGACGACCTTCTTCTCCATGGAGAACTTGACGAGCCCCGACATAGGATCGGATCCGGCTGACAGGATGAATATGAGCGGCGAGCAGCAGTTGCTGTCGCCATATGACTTCTCCAGGTCGAAGGGCGGCGGTTCGATGTATGGCCGCCCCATCTCCTCCACCACATACTGCTGCACCAGCGGAATCAACTTGTCCGGACGGATGCATCTGCGGTGTCGATTGTACAATCATCAATCGTTATCATCATCCTGGGATCTTTCAATACAGGGTTCTTCATTAAAATCACTAAACTATTTCACAAAGCCAGTAAACTTCATCATATCTAGATTTGAGTATCTTAGTGGTCTAGTTGGTAGGTGTTCTAGAATCCACCGTGAAATTATTTTATAGTCAGAAGGACGTCTGATGATAAGTGGTATTCGTCGCCTGTGGACATGAGCTACGGCACGGGAGTCGACAATGATAACTCTTTTTCTTCCCTTTTTCTTTTCATTTTGAAGAGCTCCTTTTCATAGCAGTATCAGAGGCAGTGAATAGCGGATCTAGCTATGTTTTTTAGCTAACAACACGTTATCGTACACGATTTTTGGTTATTTAAAAATGTGCATCCTCGTATACAAAATAGGTAAAAGAGAGAAGTAAAATTTCACCTCAACATAATAAGCTTGGGAATTCCTTTAATATTCTCGTACGGAGTCGGGAAGGTAGTCTCGTGCGGCGCCGACAGGTCATAGAAATCCTTCCACATCTTCACATTCGATTCGAAATGTTCTTTGAAACCTTTCAAGCTGCATAAAATAGCTCAACATTACGCTGCGTGGTCATATAATTATACAAATTATCTCGAAGATTACAGTAAGAGACATTTATTATAGTCGCCAGTATACATATATTTAAGAGGAAGCTGGTTCTCACCCATTCAAATTGCTGCTCCTCACGATCTCAGACCAAGCCTTTTCGGAAAGCCAGGTGGGCGCGGGGTTCTCGAAGGGATTCTCCAGCGCCACACCGCCTGTCAAAAGGAACGCCACTAGCTCGTCGTCGATCTTGCCCTGAAGGAACCAATATCACTTTTTATGATAAAACCGCTGCAGCTGCCGTTACTGTCTTTGAAATTAATTGTGCTAATAAGCAACGGGTTTAAAAAACTCAGAATACAATCAACTGTTGACTGGTAAATTTCAAAATGATCAGTCTGATGTCTAAAATTATATGAAGAATTATTCCCCACACTGATCCAGATTGAATTGGTGTAGATATTAGTAGGGAATCCTAGAGTAGAACTGCATAGCTGCAAGCCCATTGTCGGTGATTACCTACCCTAGCACGTAGAATGCCAAGTGTGAGGACGAGGGAGAAGATGAGCTTATCCTTCTCGAAGAGGCTTCGGCACACGTTCTCGTAGATACTGCGTGTGAAGTACTCGTTAAGGGACTCCAGCCGCTCGTCTAACACGTCGCTCTTAGGCGAGTTCACGATAGCCTGATTGTACAGGTTTATGAACCTGCAACCATATTTTTCGGGTACTTTTTTTTCGGGTAGTTCGGCCCGTTGTGTGAAGTTGTGTCAAAACAGTCTCTGATAAAAAATTATTTCTTAAAATTGTTAATTGTGTGTTACCAAACTTATAAAAGTGTCTCGAACAGTACAGTTGTGTGTGTTAACTGGTGGGATTATAATATCTTGAACAAAACAGTGATTTAGTTACCTTTGGTTCCACAAACGTCCGATCAGCTGTTTGACAGTTAACAACTTGTTTGCTTACCAATATTCTCATTTAAGGCTACAGATGTACGCTAAAGTGATAATTAATATTATTATTATTATTTCTACAACCAAATTACGCCTTACATGGTAAAAGACCTACATTGAGACATTCAAATTGATCTATTTGAACTAAGTCATCGCAAGCAACGCCATCTTGTGTGAGCAGGAGGATTTTTTTGTGATATACGGAATTTACTTCATATTTTGCTATTGTCACTATGGCTGCTAAATGTGCAGGTTGCGGCAAATTCACGTCAGATGGCGTTAAGTGTAACGGTTGTGAACTTGTGTACCACCGTCAGTGCGTAAAGCTCAATCCCGACGCACGCGTTTCTTCTAAGTGCCTATGTAAGACCTGCAAACATAAACCAGCGGCCGCACTGAAAACTAAAACGCCTGATTCATGTAGTTCGGAGAGCGTTGATGACACCAGCGATACACTTATGTCTAAAAGAAACCTAGATATCGACGTTAGCGAGGAAGTGAAAACTATACGATTGCAGCTTAGTACTATTGTACAAGAATTGACAAATTACAGGCAAGAAATGACAGCCTTTAGGCAAGAGGTGACACAGCTAAATTCTACATTAGTGGATTTTAACAGTCGCCTTAATGCCGTGGAAGATAAGGTAACTGGCATTGACAGACGATTGTCAGAGATGGAATCAAAAATACCCGGAGCTTGCAGTAATCTTGGTTTGGAGATTGAAAAACACCTGAATGATCGAGAGCAAGACACGTTCATGACAGATTTGGAAATTACTGGCCTAGAAGAACACCCCAACGAAAACCCTATACATTTGGTAACATTAATCGGACAAACTATCGGTGTTGCCTTAGATGAGCGGGATATTGTGACTGCAGAGAGAAGAGGTAAACGTCGAAACATGGATACCGGTAACACTGCAAGTCCACCTCGCCCTCGTTCTCTAGTGGTGCGCCTGAGCCGCAAGGCACTACGTGACGAAATAATCCGTTCATGTCGCGTCCGTCGCGGTATAGACACAACGGCAATAATATCGACGTCACTGCCGCGCCGATGTTATGTCAATGAACGGCTCACTTGGTACAACCGTCAGCTCTTTTATAAAGTGCGAGAGGCGGGACGGTCCGGTGGATGGAAATTTCTGTGGACGCGAGACGGGCGAATATACGCTAAACGCAACTCAGAATCACAAGCCCATCGTATACGAACTGAGGCTGATGTTGCAAGGTTTTTTTATAGTAATGTATGACATGTACTTTAAATTATGTGTATTATTACAAGTATTACTTAAAGCTATATATAATACAATTGTACTTTTTATAACTGTTTATTGTTATGTCTTTCTCTGCACGAAAAGTCGTTGCCTAGTTTTCATTTTGTTTTTAGAAAATATTGTAACTAAAAATTTCAAATGGGATGAAATGCTAATGCAATTGTTTTTCAAACGATTACAGGATCTAAAATTTTTTTACTTATCTAATTATACGAATTTCGATATCATACCTTATATAAATTTAATATTATTACACCTTTATAAATTACACGAATTATTAATATTTACTTTGACATAAAATCATTTATAGTCTACTCTACTAATAAATTGTATACAAAAAATAATATAAATATTTCTCTGATCAATTATTATGTAATTTATTTATTATATAAAAATGGGTAAGTTAAAGTCTATGAAGTTTGGTTTTCTTAACCCGGGGTCCTTGGGTACGCGCCATGAAGAATTTATTGCAGCATTGCTAGACAACTCAATAGATATAATGGCCTTAAATGAAACCTGGCTTAGACAAGGTGAGGAAAAACGTGCTCCCCTTGTGCCTGGTTACAAGTTAATTCACGTAGCCCGACCAGAAGAAATTAGAAGCCGTGGGGGTGGTGTAGGGTTCCTGTTACGCAAGGGTCTGCGCGTGCGAGTTCTTCCACATCCATCCTCTCAACTCGTGGAGCAGATGTGGTTAAGCATGAACGTAAATGGCCAATCTATGATAATTGGTACTGCGTACCGTCCTCCATGGCTGTCCTTACAAATATTTACAGACGCACTTGTGGACTCCCTTACAAGTTTTACCTTACACAAATTTACTATTCTGCTAGGTGACTTTAATATTAATTTGCTAAATACACATGCTGCTGACACTAAAACGCTACTAGATTTTTTACGTGTAAACAACTTGACGCAACACGTCAAAGTCGCTACGCATTTTACTGACCACAGTGCAACACTCCTTGATGTAATATGTACAGACGCTCCGATTACAAACATAGAAGTTAAATACATAAAAGAATTAAGTAGCCATGCGCTTTTAACTTGCAAACTTAATGCTCTCAAAATTCGTATCGCATCGAAAGTAATAACGTATAGGCCGATTAAAGACATTAATATGGAACAGTTTAACAGCGACATACTTGCAATTGATTGGAATGCAATTCAACAACTAAGTGACGTTAACGCTATGACAGAGAAATTTTCAGCCAATACTTTACAGCTCTTTGATTTGCATGCTCCTTTGAGAACTATTACGATTAAAGATCAACAGCATCCTTGGGTGACCTACACAGTAAGGTTAATGATGAAGAAACGAAACCAGGCACAGGATCGAGCTCGAAAAACAAGACTCAACATACACAAGTTATATTACAAAGACTTAAAAAGCTTAGTCAATATGGCTCTAATTTCAGAAAAAAAGGCATACTTCCTATATTACATAAATTCCAATATCAAAAAACCAAACCTTATGTGGAAACACCTGAAAAAGCACGTTAGTTTCAAATCTACAAAGGACATGACGCTCCCCGCTGGTATTAATGACGCAAATAAAATTAACGACTTTTTCTTAGATGTGCCTGGTGAGAGTACACTCTCCCTATCAACTTTAACATATTTTGAATTTCACAGATATTGTCAATCAACCTTCAGTTTCCAGTGCGTAACTTCAACGGAAATAAACAAAATAATTAACACGTTACATTCTAAAGCAGTTGGGACTGATGATATATCACTGTATATGCTGCTTTTAACGCTTCCTACTACGATTGAAGTAATTACAGAAATAGTGAATCGCTCTTTTAATAGTAATGCATTCCCAGATATGTGGCAGAGCTCCCTGGTTAAACCTATACCCAAGAAAGATTGCCCCATGGAGCTTAAAGACCTTAGGCCTATCAGTATTCTGCCAAATACTTCAAAAATATTAGAAAAAGTAGCGTGTAACCGATTGAGACAATATATAGAAGCAAACAATATCTTGCCCATTACTCAGTCTGGTTTTAGGCAATCACGGAGTACCACTACTGCCCTAATTAATGTAGTAGATGATCTTCTCACAGCACAAGATATGGGAGAAGGTACCATTTTAGTACTACTAGACTATACAAGAGCTTTTGATTGTTTAAATATTCCCCTGCTTCTCTCAAAACTGTCGTATTATGGTTTAAGCAACGACGCGATACAGTGGTTTGACAGCTATTTTAGAAACAGGTCTCAATGTGTAGTTCTAGAAGATGACCATAAAGGGTTAAAACAATTATCAGAAAGGAAACAAATCAAAAAAGGCGTGGCTCAAGGATCGATTTTGGGTCCTCTGCTGTTTGTATTGTATACCGCAGATGTCGTGAAAAATATAAAAAATTGTAAATTCCACATCTATGCTGATGATCTACAAATATATATATATCATTTAAGCCGTCCCAGACTAAAGATGCAGTTGATAAGTTAAACTCGGATCTTCAGCGTGTTTATGATTGGTCAAGCCGCAATAACCTCGTTTTAAATCCCCATAAGACCAAATACATGATTATTGGTAACTCCAACCATGTTATGCAAATTGCAAACTGCAACCCAAGTGTGTGCATAAATGGCGAACGCATTGAAAGGGTAAAACAGGCGCGTAATCTTGGAGTTTTATTGGACGAATCGTTGCGGTTTGAAGCTCATGTTATTAACACTGTACGGAATTGTTTTTACAGACTGAAAGTCCTTTATAGAATTAGAGATCATATAGACTCCCCACTTCGTATCCAGCTGTGCGACTCATTGGTACTGTCGAAGCTTAATTACGCTGACTGTGTCATAGGACCTAGACTTCTATCACGCTCACAGAACCTAATACAACGCGTACAGAATGCATGTGCCAGATTCTGTTTTGATATTCCACCTCGAACACATGTGACGCCTTATATAAATAACGCCAATATGCTGAAAATGAACTTTCGAAGGAGGCTACATTTTGCCACGATGCTGTTTGGCATCATCAAAGGGAAGTCCCCCGCATACCTATTCAATAAATTGGTATGGTATAAGGACGACAATTGCGCTGGTAACACCAGAGCCTTTCGACTCAAATATCCGTCGCATAAAACAGCAGCATTTCGTGGTTGCTTCAAATACAGCGCCACCAAATGCTGGAATAACCTCCCGCCTCCCATCCGCAACGTTAAGTCCACAAATACCTTTCGATTAAAATATAAAGCATTTTTATTGAATTGTCAGAAAAGTACGGGACAATAGAAATAAATAGATAAGTTCATACCCACACAAATACACACTCACCGTCACATGCATTCATCCACCCACACTTGAACACGTACCCAATCTTACACATACAGTTATTACTATTATTTACAAATTCAAATTCAAATTCTTAGTTATTAACATGCCATATTTGTTTATATATTAAATTACACATTAATGTAGTTTATTACAGTATAGTAAACAAAAAAAAAAAAAAGGTCCTGTTATTGTTTAGGTCCCTCATTTATACATAATGTTACTGTTGTATTTTCTGGTTTTTAGTTTTATCGTTATAATTTTTTTATTTTGTGTTTCATTGGTTCTTTTTTTTTTACATTTTTAATAAAACATTGCCACAACGTGTCAGAACTACACGGAAAAAACAAAAAGGGTTTACACTGAAAACCAGTAGTCATGGTTCACAGCAGATCCTCTGCAGCTCCATGGCACATGCTGAGTGTAAACCTTTTTCGTCGCACACTATTTTCTTTTATTTTTGTTTTATGTCTTCCTTTTATGTAACTTGTAAACCTTGTGTGTGTCGAAATAAATATTTTCTTTCTTTCTTTCTTTCTTTCTTATTATATTAGTAAAGACTTACAAATCGCAGATGTTCAAGATGTACTCGGTGTGGTGATCCATTTTATTACCTGGGTAATATTCAACCTAATGGTGTTGCTACACGATAATATTATATTTCTAGGCATTTTGTTAGTTAGTCGTTTACTACTGAATATTTAATCGACTTGTTGCTATAACATTATTAAGTAACTTCTTACCAGTTGAGCGAATACTGGTACATGGGGTCTATAGTGGACAGATCTGAAATGCAGAAGAACAGAACGGATCCGTGCTTCGAGACCGGCACGTAGAGAAGTCGCGCTTCGTCGATCTCCTTCTCGGTGATGGCAGCGGATGCCTGCTTCGCTTCAATCTCAATTGACAACACCTTCGATGATGACAAGATTTGATTCGCCGATTCATCTTCGAGGATGTTTCCGGCGGACGATAACACCTGGTTTAAAGATTTAACTACTTATTGTTCTATTATTAGTATGAAGAGAAATTTTTTTTACGAACATTTGCAAGTTTTCGATAGTGTTTACAAAGGTGAGGAAAGACTGAAAATCGTGCTGGAGTTAGTTAGCTCTGGACCTTTGTTAATAGTAAGTTAAAATTTGGTTGTTGGTCTATTTCCGCAAACTTGATATAAGTCTTTTACTTTGTCTATAGCTACAATAGTTACCTCCAGAATCTTATCTTCAATCTCCTTTAAGGTGCGCTTGTTGTTAGCACCTTCCACAATAAGTTGGTTCTTCTTCAGTTCCAGCTCGGGCCGGTCCTGCGCAACCACGATGCCGAGAAGTTGGTCCTGTAGCCCTTGCGGCGTGATCATGAAATTCAACATCGTCACCTGTCAAAAAACGTGTTGCTATGGAAAACACTTAAAACCGATATGTAGTATACTGATAGAAGGTAAAATTTTTAGATGTTTAAATACGATATTTAGCTTTACAAATGTCACATTAAATTAGTCCCGTAACAAAATACACTCACTCACCTTGACAGCTATCTCCGGCAAGTAGTGCGGGTTACTCAGGCGTGTGGTGATGTAAAATCTGAAGTTGTGGTTGTACTCCAGGATGTTGTCACCCAGCTTCAAACAGTCCACGCCACCCGACCTGGTGAACGTATTAGACGCGCGTTCAGTATCGAATACAACACAAGGTCTTTCATGCCGAGGCCATGCGAATCAACATTTGAATCAATGGCAAATATGCAACGGCTTAATCATTTTTTTTAATTATATATTTTTTTTACTTTTAATGTTATAGCAAAATTGAGGATTTAAGGAAATAGAGCTAAGAGGATGGAGTTTTATCTGTAGATGGAAAATGGCTTTGTTCTAAATCCACTCTCTCATCCCTAGTCTACTGTCACCTGAACACGCTCCGTAGCAGCACAGATTCGAGGACAGCGTCCAGGTGCTCGCGGACGTGCTCCAACAGCGCCGGCCGCCCGAACTGTATCGCCATCTCCAGGGATCGCACGTACGTCGAATCTGTCAGCTTCAGCACGAACAGTTGGTTCTCGCGCTCCATATTCTTCACCCATTTGTTCGCTTGCTCTAGATGGACGAACTTTTAATTTTACGCTAAGCGGTTAGACAAAAGCTGCGACGCTTGGTAACTGTACAAGCAAGTAAGGTATTTACGAGATGGATGTCGCCTCTCATTGAGATGATGTGGTGAACGGAGAGTTTTACTTACCCTGGGGATCGATCATGAGCGGCCACCTCCTCGACTTCTCTACGATGATGCCGTTCTCGATGGAGAAGGCGTCAACCGGCAGCCCGGCTATATTCCACGCACGGATCACCACTGGCTCTCCTAGGGTCGTTATCAAGCTGAACGTCTCTGAACAAGGGATCTCTGGGGAATTGGAGTTACGTGTTACGGTTCATGAATTAATGTAATCTGTCAGATCTTCATAAATTAATTAGATGTCTTACCAAATCATTGAAAGAATTCAAAAGTAAGAAGGTACTCGTATATTTAGAGAACATGTTGACATACTTAGCAAATAGAAATTATTTGTTTAACGCACCCAATGCCTGAGTACGTTCGTTCCACATCTGAATGATCTCCCGCCGGTAGTTGACCGTGTAGGGGCCCAAGTACGCGATGAAACCCGCGGACAACAACACGTCACCTAAACAAAAACTTTTATTATTTTAAATGATCATGTGGAAAACAGCTAAAAGCTGTACCTTCTGCCTGTGTTACTGTCGATAATTCGACTAGAACAAAGAATTTCCTATGGGTGAAGGTAAATAACTCATTGCGGCAAGATGTCTGTGTAGGTACCGATAATGTTGGAGAGTAGGTCTTGGAGCTGCCTCGCTAGTTCAGTCCACCGTGCCTTTTCGCCGCCGAGCCCACCGATCAGCTGCTCGGCGCGCGACAGCTTCGTAGAACAAAGGTCGATCTCGTCCTCCAGACCCTTCTTTTTGCGGGTCATCTCCGCGAACTCGTCGTTTAGAGCCTACGAGTTTTGTAATGATCAGGTACTTAATCCAGCTTTAATAAAATAAAGATTTACTTAGGAAATGGTCCCTAATTCCAAGATTTTATACTTGGTGCAATCTTTGTTTAATTGACCTTGGATGGAACCACTAGGACATTCGATAATTCTATCAAGAGTAATTGGGCCAATATGTTTAGAAGCTCAATTTATAAATGAGGTATAAAATCTCTGTCCTCGCAAAAAAAGTTTAGTAGCGTTAAGTCTGTGACGGACTTGTGTGGCACCAGTTTTATCTGGATTGTATTGCAGCACATCGGCTACATTCATTTAACACTGTCTCCAAATGTACGCCCTAAGCTTGCTACGTTTATAAAATATGCAAAAGGCTTTTTGCCATTCAGGTCGCTTCTAATGTACACTTAACAAACATTTACTCTCACAACACCGTAAATACTCCGCTCAGCAGATCATAAGCAGGTCTACTTCATTGGAACTAGAATGCCAGATATACCTGCAACTTGTCGAGCACGCTTTGCAGCTGAGCGCGCTTCTCGTTTAGCGTATTCATCTGCATCTGCAACTCCGCCTCTGCTTCCGCCAGCGCAGCCTTCTTTGGCGCTACCACCTATGGACGGACAAAGCTAAAATATTATCTTCGTTACTAATAAACATTACTAAAATCACATTTATTTATGTAGATACCGACACCGAACGACAAAATTGTGACTATAAATGAGCTACTGTTTCAAAAATATATTTTCGTCAAACCTTTAAAACGCGGGTGGTTACCCTCTATACGATCTAATATTGAGATTCCTATCCTAATCAAAGTTGAACATATTTTAAAATTAATATTTGTCACCCTAAGAGGCAGAACCCCTAGTTACCAGTCGATACGACATTTGAATTTAACGTTTCGACAATGCAGACGATGCCTTAATCGCTAATTATTTAAAAAGAATGAGCTTACCTTAATGACTCTGTCGTACACGTCCATGGCGCGTACCCAACGACACAGACCTTCGCAAGCAGACGACACCTTAGAAATGACCACTGGGTCAAACTCGCGGTCAGGGATGTACCTGAAAACGAACGATAATTAACTGTGATGTGAAAATATATCCCTCATACTAGATGTCTATGCTAAGAACCAGAGTTAGACGAAATTGAGAGACGAAGACCTTCCCACAAAAAGATTCAGTATGTCAGGAAGATTTACTCCCCGATGCAATGGCAAGACGTGGAATGAAAACATCCAGAAACTCGTTTTCTACTAATAGATGATTCGTGATCCGTGATTTTACTAAGATGCAGGAAAAGTAGTAATATTACATAAAGTTTGACTAAGCAGAAAGAACTATTGGAGTACTTTCTACAACAAACTTACTTGTCTCTTATTT
>DWPQ01000183.1:0-20145 GCA_018251795.1 Perichares adela
CTTTAGTAACTGCAAATTTAGCATCTCGGCCTCCCCTACTATAGAGGATAAGCCTGTTTAGAAGGAAACAAAAGAAACATAGTTGTTGGATATAAGTATATTTCTTATTTCTCCATGAAAGACTGATTTGTATAATTGTTATTTTTGTGAATGTAAATACTAGTAAAACCGTCTTCTTTATATAGGTGAGAGTTGAAACCTGGCATTAAAGCGTATTTTATAAGCGTATTTTATATCGTATTTCGCATTTTATTTATGAAATTGTGATGATGAAGTTGGGAGACAAGCAAAGATCTCTTTAGTGATAACTAAATTATTATTATTTTAATAGTAGGATATGAATTATTTTAATAACAATAATAAGGAGGAAAATAAATCCTGTCCATACATTTTTTTCTTGACCTTAGTTCACCAATTTCTGGATCGATTTGTGTGACTCTTTTTTAGTTTAAAGTGTTACAAATACATATATTACTTGCCAATACCAAAAATAGTTCTAATATATTACTTATGTGAGTTTTCACAAAAAGTTATAATTGAAAGCCGGGTTTTGAATAATATTTTTATATTCGTTTAAAAAATATTTATTGTGCGATTAAACATCCTTGGCGTGGTATTGTGCAATAAATATTATTAAACAAGCTACATGTATTACAGACAGTCTGATATAGTCTATATTAAAGAGCAAGCGAATGCTTTAACGCCAGGTGTCAACTGTCACCTTGTCAATACTTTCTTTGTCAACGTCTCGTGATCGCGACCGCGGACTAAGCACAGTACAGTCTAGGACCATGCAACTGGTACAAAAAAATATTGACCTAAAATTATAAGAGCGTTTATTTATTTATTTATTTCATAGAACCACCAACAGAATTACATAAGGTAAAACATTGATATTGATTGTTTGTGGATTTGTTTTCGCAGTTCTTACCACAATAACGACCCCGTGGCTTAGTTGGTAGTGACTCTGCCTGCGAAGCGAGGAGTCCCGGGTTCGTTTCCCGGCTGGGCCAGCTATTTATGTGACAGATAAATATTTTGTTCTCGGGTCGGATGATGTGTTATTTGTGTTGTCCATACCAGCCGCGAAACAGGGAATCCTAGAGCGGGGGGTATGAGTATGTTAGCGTAAAAAAACTTTGGTAAATATTACTTATTTTATTTATTTACTCCTACATAATTTTTTAATGTATTTATTTCTATTTTCCATTCTTATTAATTTATTTTAATATTTATTATTATGATAATAGAATTCATCTACACACACACACAATTTAAAGTAATTCAATGTTATTCGAGGAAGCATGCTAATGGTTTTCTAAAGTAATTTCGATAAATATTACGAAGCGAACCATGTAGCTGTATCCTTATAATTCATTAATCTTGTATTAAATAGGTTCTGTGTGGGCTCAGTGACAGGCACTACATGTAATTAAATTATGGTTACCGTCGTTCGGTTACCTCTTTAAATCAAATATGAGATTAGTGCTTTATAAACTGTCCAGACCTTGAGCCGGATCATAATTTGTTTAGTTATCTGTGTATAGAAAGTTAAACCTTTCCGACTAGTAAATATATTGCTGAGATGGTAAACCTCATTACATAATTAAGGTTTAATTCTGTTTCGTTATGTTATACACGGCAGTAATTACTTTATGTTACCGTTCGTAACTTTTGATCTAGTAATTAGGTGAGGTTACTTTAACTTATTTAAATATGAAACAAAGCGACGAAATTAGTAATTAAAGGATGTTTGTAAAGCTTTTATGCAAATTATTTGTTTAAGAATTCAAATATGAATTTTAAGATGTATTAGCAATAGCTTAGCAGATACATTGTAGATCTCCTGCTGTGAGAATCTCGCATGCTAGTTGTGAATTTTAGAATTTTCAAGATTATAATTTGCTTTAAATTTTCACGAAGAGAAATATCTATGTGTCTATAAATATCTATATATATGAGGAGAGAACACACTTGATAATTCTGTATAAGTTTTCAATGCCATGTGAAGTCTGCCGACTTGGATTTAGCCGTAGTTGTGAATTGCTATAGTCCAACCTTCATCTTTCACAGGAGATAGCCCAAACTGAACCGAAGTCACTGATTTTGATGACAATAAAATAATAAAGAAATATACATATAATACAAAGTATATCTATACTGTATTTTAGTATACGTACGATTGTTACAAAGTGTAGCCGACACTCGAGAATCCGCAGGGGTACAATTAGACAGATAACATTAAATTAACGAAGCCGACCCGTAAATCGTCTAACTTTATTATTATCTATAAAAGTCACGAATTAATTAATTGAATAATGATTAACTGGTTGTATAAGCTGACCCGCGTTTCACTATCAAATGTGGGATAAGCAGCGCCGCGTAATTTGGTTGCTGTCGCGTAGCCGATAAAAATGTAACTTATAGTCCGGCAGTAAACTCGTTTAACTATGACAAATTAATCGGTTTAGTATACGGGTGAATAGATATAGGCTGTTGGATATGAATACAAGTATTTATTACTAGTGAACCGCCCTCGCTCCGCTCCGGGACCCGAAGGAATCTTGGGATAAAAAGTAGCCTATGTCCTTTCCCAAATTCAGTTCTATCTTCATACCGAATTTCGTCAAAATCGGTTCAGTGGTTTAGGCGTGGAAGCGTAGCAAACAGACAGAGTTACTTTCGCATTTATAATATTAGTAGGGATTATGTAATAACAAGAATACTCACTTATTTTACATGGTACTAGTTAGTATGTTTTTGGGGTGTCATTGTCATTGGAAGGAAATTCTCTGTATGATGTTTTCCAATTTGTATTTAAAGGCACTATTCGACCAATTTTTTCAAAAGCTTCACAAATTATACACCAAATATTACTCGCGGATCGCTCTATCCATTGGTTATAATGGCATGAAAACAATGCAACGATTGCAGTTTATTGTGATGGCTAGACAGGCAGACATTGTTTTATACTATGTGGTAATAAAAGTTAAATAACGACTACTTTAACATTAGTAATGACAATATGTTCTGTTCATCAGTGATTTGATAGACAAGGATAGGATACAACCTTAAATAAATTCCGTTACCAAGATCGCAATATTTTTAGGGGTCTATCAGAAACCTTATATCGGTTATTTTATTAGTCTTTAAAATGTTAATTAACATACAGTTCAGGAATTTATTTATGAGTTCTAAGATGTTATCTATCTTCTATTTACCTCTACATCAAATTCTTGTGTTACAGTGTTAGTTGCCGTACTCCTCCGAATCATGTTGACCGATTATTATGAAATTTTATGGGTATATTCGGTAGGCCTGAGAATAGGTTGTAAACTATTTTTCATACCCCTAACTGATAAGGGTTGTCCACCTCAAACATTTTTAATTGATTTTTTGGACATTATTTTATATTTTATACACACAACCCTTTAATTTTCACCCTTCCATCATCAACCCTCAATTTTTCATTACATTTAATTTGTATGGCAAAACGAGGTTTGCTGGGTCAGCTAGTATTTATATAAATATACATATTTGACATCGAATGTTTATCATCATCATAAACCCCTATACATATCGCAAACCCTTATAAATTCGATAGCTAAATGCTTATTACCCCAGCTTAGCTATTTAAGCAAGGCTGGTGTTATTTAAGGACGTAGTATCTCTGCGGCGCACTAAATCTTGACTTCTGGCTGTGACGGCGGTTAATGCACTCTACCTAGGCTCGAGAAGATAAGCTAACAAGCCTCTTTAGCCAAACAAGAGGCAGCCAAACAATAAAAGCGACTTAAGCGTCGTGAAATATGGCAAGGACGAGTCGCGATAACTCAGCTTGGTCGGCAGGGCCGCTTCTTTTCCCCTAATTAGCCATTCAATTCCCGTAATCTTGTTTACTCGTCGGGCGGCTCGCGCTGCCCAGGTGCGATAATGGCCGAGCTATTTGCATGCCGCCATATTGTTTCCCCATGTTCGGCTCGCAGCCTCCGATCCCGTCCGATGCGGCCCCCCGTTGTTTTGGTCGGGCTTATTGGATCCGCTCGCGATTACTTTGTATTGATCCCGCCGTCCATTATCTACATTCGTTTATTTTGGTATCAGAGTAATGATACTGGTTGACGCCCGCAAATCAAATGAAATCTCTTTCTATTGTGTCAGGTAATTTGTTATTGGTCGTCATTAGAAATAACTCGTGTTGTAAACAACAATTAGTAAATGGATACTCTAATCTATATCTATTTTTATGGTTATAGTAATAGCTGATAAGTTAACGGGCCTCGGTAAGTGGTCACTGTCATCTATGGGCATGCATAGAACCCGATGCGATATGGAAGAGACGCCGGCGAAGCAGAAAGCAAAAAGCTAGCATCTTAACTGGTTCTTTAACTTTCCATGTCAAGAATGAAAGATTGTATTACCAAATTGAGTTTACTTGGATAGTGTACCTACAAATACAATTACAACTTAGGCTATATGGTAACAAAGAGGAGCAATATATGTATTTATGTGTACATAAAGAGATAGCTGACTTAGACTTAGACAAGAGCCAGTGCGTATAAATCTACATATTTTAGGATACTTAAATGCACAAACGTGGCTATTAGGAATATTTAGGAGTAATTTCAAACTTTCATTTAACTTCACCAGAGCTTAAACTATAGTCAACTTGAACCAACACTGTTCCTTATATCTTTAACGTAATTTTTTGTTTCTTAAAATCCTTGCAGAAAATGACTTTGTTCAGGGAGTTTATCGTAATCTCGATCACTAAATTGAAGGTGATCCTTGCAGCGGGGCGGTGTCGGCATATCTTCTATAAATACATTATGGAACACGCTTTATTACTCCGCCATCTTCATCCAATCCTATTAAGTGTCTGTTCACGCCGAGCTTTCCGTTGCGATCGCGTTCAGTTTTAGGATGGCCATTTTTGAAATAGAAGGTATTAGGGTTCGATAATGGCTTTAACGTAGGGCAGTTGGGGCAAACGGCTATATTATGTGGATTTTCCGAGCTGGAGCGATATGCTAAACTCTCGGCGAGGTCCGCTGACGTAGCGTCTGGCCCGCCATTGGCATGCGATAATTTAACGACAACGCTACGAAGATTTCTCGCCAACGATGATATTGCGAGGACGCCTCGTCTTGCTCGCCTTTTATAAGTTAAACGTCGTCTCAGAATTGCATATTATTTTAATATTACAAGACTTTATTTACATTTCGATACCGCGAGATCTTATATTTGTTTTTCCAATATTACCACTGGCTACGGTATGTTTACTTCTGAGGATTTGCAAATATTCTTGAGAATATTTGTAGTATTTTTGTCTTTTCTATATCTTCTTATATTAATAGTTGACAATAAGTAATACGATTTATTCCTCATATTCAATTTCAATACATAATTTCTTTCATTGTATTTTATTGTAATGAAATGTGTGCTTGTAGTTGTATCGCTCCCCATATAATTACTTTTGTCTAATGACATGCTATCATCAGCCGCGTATAATTAGAGATGATAACACAATGGTGTATGGCAAACACAATACCTCTGCACAAACCGCATGTCAATTTAATTTGACCTCCGATTCAAGATGGCGGAGAACCCTCATTCGGAACATTGTCTACCTGGCTCGGCTGTGAATAATATTGCTAGATGGACGACAGCTTGTAACGCGAAAAATTTTTAACGGAAAAAATGTTTGAATAATAATTTAAGAGATGTATATTTAAATATACTGCGTACTTAGTACAAACTAGTTTGAACGTTAGTCTCCTGAACGGGAGAGCGTATATTTGAATCCTTCACACACCACTATTATTTTCAAATTATGCGCGGGTGAAAAAATAATTAACACTTGCTTCGGCAAAGGCAAACGTCATGAGGAAACGTCACAGGCCATCTGAAATGCTCATTAAAAATACAAATACTCTTTATTGTACACCAAGCAAAATATTTTTACAATTAACTAATAATTTATAGTATACAAAGGGCGACCTTATCGCTAAAGTAGCGATCTCTTCCAGGCGACCGCAGGATAAAGGGTAAAGCAGTTTAATAATTGGGTATGCGGTGTATATAGACTAAATTCGTGTCTGAGGGCTATAAGAAGACACAGAACTATTCAGTTATTGCTACGTGTAAAGCACACCATAAAGACGCTCCTTTCGTTGTCAATTTAACTTTATTTATGGAAATCAGTTAATCTAAATTTCGATAACCTAAAGTGATTTATAAAGAGCCTATGCATATTAATTGATATACTTATTTATACCTAATGTAAAGCAGTTTTTATAGCAAATTAAAGTCTTATATAATTAAAAATTATGAACATAATTTTGCTAAGGAATAGCTAGCAAGCAAGTAGACTGATCGTCGTCGCCTATGGACCTCGCGACACCAAAGGCATCACTGACGCGTTATTCACTACTGACCAAGATCGAAAGATTTCATGATTAAAAATTGTACAGTACATTTTTTTTACAGTAAACAAGTATAACTAAGTTTCGTATTAAAGCGGGCTCTCATAGTAATAATAATAAAATATGCGTACCTACATAGTCGTATAGTTTTATGTCGCAAATGTTAGTCATTTTAATGGAAGAAATAACGGACCTTTTTTGTACAAACCGTTTAAATAAAAACCAACAGAATGTTACGTAAAACTTTTGACAGGGAAGATAGACGAAATTTATTTACGTTCAACAATTTGTAAGCGAATATGTAGAGTCGTAAATATGTTTTGATAAGATACGGCGCGTTTATGACATGGTATTTTATGAACAATATTGGACGCGAAGGCTTGATGAGGTATCTTTTTAAATGTACGACTTTCTCACAATAATTTTCAAAACAAAATACATGTTATATGCTTCACCATCTGTTTAGCACTCAGCGTTCTGTAATGGTATTAACTTAATCATTTTGTTAACGAATATATTTATTGGATAAATTGAGTGTGATAAAATTAAGTTATCCCGTCGTAAAATACCACAATTTTTAAGTTGAAAATTTAACAGATGTTGATGTCTTTATTAGGTAATTCATGCAACTTTCATATTAAACGCAGGATCGAAACCTTGGAGCATAAATAGTTTCGACAATAAATGTCTTCTTTAAACCAAAACGACAGTTTATTGGGTTATAAGCATGTCGTCAAAGCGTCGGTTATGAGCATTTAATAGTTATTTGAATCATATTCTAAAAAGAGCTCACCGTATCTGTCATCGGTACAAAGTTATTCTTAGTCAATGTATTAGAAGCTGCCTAGTCTTAAAATCTATAGGGACGTAGAATTCGCGAAGATTTTGTTTAACAAAAATCTATTATTCTAGTTTTACCTTAATTCAAATTCAAATTCAAAATCATTTATTTATATTGGTATTCTTGATATTCTTATGCACGTCATGTTTTTCTTCTACTACCGTTTCGGAAGTTGTTTACAGTTTCTTAGTTGACTTGTGTCTCGTCAGAGTGACGTCGACGGAGGTGCGTTTTAATTTCTTAACCTTAGAAGTATATACCAAAAGACCAAATACTATAAATTGTCGCTGTAGGAGTTTGTCGAGCACGATATTAGTAAAAGATGTGGCTCACAATCCCGGTATGTTTTCGCAACGCAACACAATAGCGTCTATTTTCGAATTAAGAGCGCGGGACCCCATCAATAGGACGGAGGACAGTAAATTGGCTAAATTGCTTCACCGAGGTTCTGCAGCTCCTTCGGGAAGAGCTCTCGCTTGTTGCTATAGCGCGATGCTTCGAACATATTTTCGTTATATTTACGTGGTTTTATAGGACTCTATAAAATAGCATATCCATACTTACTACTATAATAAATGCGAAAATAATTCTGTATGTCTGTAACGTGATCGCGGCCAAACGGCTGAAGCGATTGTGATGAATAATACAGAGATACTTGAAAAGTTTTGGGATAAAAATAGCCTACATTTTCCATTTAATTTAATTGTTTTACGAAAAGGCCACCGAAATTGGGCTTCCCGAGCGCTTACATGGCGTTAGTTGGTTCAATCTTTTGAGATACATAAAAACATTGCCCTCGACCAGTCGTTGCCTTTTCAGGACAGGACAAAGTCTGAGGGGCCACTAGTTCAAAATAAATTAAAAAAATGTCGTTAAGTAATTTGGAGGTAAAGCCGTCATGTATTTGGATTTATTAAAATTACCACCTAACGCTGTTTGTACACTTTCAGTATGAAAATACCTGCGAAAATTCACTGAACCAAATATTTAAATTTTAAAATACGTGTAGTATTTCTATACCCCAGCCCGTCTATTATTCTTTGTATATGGTATCCTCTACCTCAGTTGTAAAGGCACGACAACAAGGACATTGTGATATACTGCAAGTGCTGCATACACGTTTCTACACTTTGTTCTCTCTATATTTATTGATATCCAGGTCACGGTACTACGAGGCCTATCGAGATAACAATGCCTCATTGTACTGCGAGACAAAGAGTACGTAGATAGCTAAGTACAGAGTGTGGTTAGTCTTAAAAGTGTTATACTTATTAAAGAGATTATCTTCAAGTCAAGAATAGGCATTTAATAAATCAGCGCGCATCCATCTAAGATTACATCGACACTTAGTATCAGGTGTGTTTGTAGTGAAGCATTGCAAAATAACTGAACTATGAGGGTAGTTCTGTATAAACTAAGTGTTTGAAGATATATCTAATACTGTACGTAGTTAGGCACTTATCAAATATTTTTAAGATAATCAATTGTACAAATTAAGAGAATTGCTATCTTATTTTAAGTGATCGCCGCCGCCCATGAATATACGTAAATACGGATGAGTCACCTACACGTTAGCGGCGAAGAAGGAGGTCGTGACGCCGCTATATTAAATGACTCTCCGACATTGCAACCGGAACACGTAAAATTATTTAATTTACTAATGAAACATCATAATTATAGATTCTGTTACTAAATTACAAGTGAAATATACATACTATTATTTACAAAAAAATATATATGTATTTTCATATTGTATACCCGTGTCATAGTAACAAGTGTAACTTGGTTTGATTTGAAACCTACGGTATCCTTAAAAGCATCATAACTCCATGGCAAAACATCAGTAGCCATGTATTTAATAACCGAACATATTCGATGTCGACTCCGATAAAGTTACACGTGCTACTGGTAACAACTAGGCTCTGTAATTAGAGCTTTTGGACACAACCTGGACTTCAACACCTGCAACCAGGCTTGACATAGGTACGCTAAGCTGGTACAATTTCACTAATTCACTGTTTAATGTAGTACCGGCGTGTGTCTATCAAGCTGATGGATACAAACAGGGCCGAAACCAATCAATCAGTTCGACGGAGCGTCGCGCGATAATTGAACTCTTCCCTCGAAACGCAGCGATTCAATAGATAATTACAATAGCAAACCAAAAATTACACGCGGCATTTAACCGTAAGACCCTATTACGTTTTACTAAATTGGGACGGTCACATTCGATTGGCGATTTTTGCCGTACGGAGGATTAACTCGCTCAATGTGGGTCTGGAGTGGGGACTGGATGTATTAATAATAGTCCCGCACTTGTACTGAATGCAGTATTTACACGCTCCGCCGGGAGCTGAATGTGTGACTATCGCGTCCGGCAAATCGAATCGCCGCGGCCGGACGCCCAGGACGCGCCGAATTTATCGTTTCATGGTCGACGTCCACTACGACCATCTCATTGAAAATGTTTCGAGAATAAAGCGAGTTCCATTTCATACCATACACATATGTTGATACTAAACTTCCCCTTTGCGAATGGTTTATTTAATCAACGGAATACGAAATATGCTGCACCGATCGTACGTCGTATATTACGATAAGCTCATGGTAACGGTAACAATGCCGTACTCATTTAATACCAGTCATGCGATTGTAATGGTAGAATTTAAATTCAAGTCCTCCGAAACTCCATTACGTATTGAATAATCCAATACAAATGGGCATATTGAAACAAACAAAGTGAACGAGTGACAGAGATTACCGGTAATGATAGGTATTACCAGGGAAATACTATACAGACGGACGGCGCTGTCGTATGCAAATCACTACACTTTGTGGGGCGCGCTTGATAATGACGCGCCGATTACCCTCGGCTTGCCTTGCCGTGGTGCAACTATTTGTTTCTATTATACTGCACAACTATCTACCCATTACGTGGCGTACCAAACATAGGATTCGATTATTGAAGTTTCATATTTAAATCCTATAGGTAATTATTTATTTTGGTTTGCATTCCAAACACGTCTAAACATTTCGCGGTTGATTTTGAGGGTGATAAGGCGAGTAAAGAACAGGCTGGTTAAAAACCCTACCAATATGAATGAGTACCTTCGGGATTAAACTGATGGTACAAATCACAGTGAACTAGAGATCCAAGAGCTAGGCGGAACCTGGCGGCTTAACTTCATCCGTTATTAGGCAGGGTCCACCAAGTGCAGGTGAGGTTTATTTGTACTTAGGGTGAGCCCTTTACACCCCAAAATAGATTACTAATAGTTGAAAAATAATGTATTACAATTTTATCAACGTTAAGCTGCTTATATTGATTGTAGTTGTGTACAGTTTGATATATTTTCTTTTAATAGCACAATTTTTAGTAGAGGTGGAAAGTTGTCGTAAAAAAGCGAAGTTGTGTTGAAAGTCAATTTTCGAAGTTGTCGGAGGAAGGACGCGGGACGCATCCCGAGAGTCCGAACGCGCCTTTTGCATACTAGACGAGTAGTACTCAGCCGTTGAACAAATTTTTACTAACATAAATAAACTACACAATTTTCAAGATTGTTTTTTATGCTTCATTGCATCAACCTATTATCTTGTTTCGCAAGCGTGTTTCCTCGTTATTCAAACGGCTTGGAGTGCAATACACCATGCTGCTCCATTGCGGTTAAGTGAAGGCATATTTTAGAAGTTTTTAATCCTGCAACATTGCTTAACGACTGATATATATTGTAACCGGAACTTATTGTTTAATGCGTCCTCTAAAGACTGGAAACCCTTAAGGAATCATTCCAGTAGTTGTCAATTATTTCCTATCATTAGAATTCTATAATTACCCATATGCCTGCAAATGCTTTTTCTATTACATTCATGTTTAAAACTAAATAGCCGTTATTAATTTTAATGTTTATAGTCAAATAGTGTAGTTGATTTTACCTTATTGCAAAAAGTTATAAGTAGTATAGAAAGCTATTCCAGAAGGTGCTCCGACAATCAACACAGATTCGCGAGAACCAACTAGAGCGCATAACCCGAGATTAGGCTTTGGCACGCCTTGTTCAGCTTTAAGCTAATATGTGGATAAGGGAGACAATTAAGAATCTTATTACAAATACGTAGTGGTGAAATAGTCGAGGTAAGCACGAAAAGTTGTTCAATTGCGGTCTTATGTATCCAAAAACCTTTAATCTATAATAATATTCTAAAGAGGAAAGATTAGATTGTTTGTTTGTTAGTTTGTTCCAAACTACTGGACCGATTTGAAGAAATATTTTACCATTAGAAGCCGACATTATTTTTCATGAACATAGGCTACTTTTTACTGCGAAAAATGCTTCAGTCTTACGAATATAATTTACATAGAAAAACGATTGATTATACAACGATAGGTGACTTGCTATGTGAGAACATCAGGCGTTCGAATAACCGATCGTCGCTACACATAAATGGGAGAATTGATCCCTACTAATATTATAAATGCGAAAGTTACTCTGTCTGTCTGCTACGCTTTCACGTCTAACCACTGAACCGATTTTGATGAAATTCGTTATGAAGATAAAACTGAACCTGGGAAAGGGCATAAGGCTACTTTTTATCCCGAGATTTCATCGGGTCCCGAAGCGTAGCGAGGGCGGTTCACTAGTAGGCTATATAACATCACGCTAAGATGAATAGGAGAGGACCAGCAATAAAAATATTGCGAAAACATCATAATTTATATGGCGAAACGACGTTCGGAGGCTCAGCTAGTAAAATATAACAAAAAAAGAGCATAGTTCTCTTCATGGCACGCTGCGCGTCTCTCAGCTTTGTATAAATAATCAAATTCGATCTCAACAATCTGAAGCTTCGTTCATATGTTTCCTTTCTTTTCTATATTATTGCCAGTTGTCACTTTGTAGTATTCCCAGAACTCGTACAATTTGTATGAGGAAGCTTTGCCGTCAATCGCTAGTTTCGGCGCCAACGGTTGATACGTTCTGTCGTCGTTTATTTACATAGCACTTTCTATTTTCGATAGATGGCGCTGTAGCACCCTTTCGTTACGCAACTGAATATTGAATAACTTGTTAAGGGACTCTTACTACTTGAAATGAGTAACGAGCAGCGAATAGACTGAGCAGTCTAGTTGATTAGGTGGTAAGCTTCGTCGGTATTCGATAACTTAATAGTTTCATCGTTAATTATTTAGATAACAATAATAAATACTTATATTATATATCAACCTATAATCGTCCCACTACTGGGTTTGGGTCTCCTCTCACACTTAGAAGGTTTAAGGCTATAGTCCTTCCTACATGCTGGCCAAGTGCGAGTTAGCAGATTTCACACACATGTGTTGATTTCTTCACGATGTTTTCCTTCACCGAATAATAATACCGACAGAGTATATAACCGACATATTTGATGAGCAGACACGCCAGTTGATGGTAAGCAGTGATCGGGGCCTATCGACGCCCGTATTACAAAGTCATCACCGAAACGTTGCCGGCCAAGTGCCATTTTTTTTGGTTACAACTGTGAAATATAATCAAATTCAAAATCATCTATCTATACTTATTATAAAATCAAGTCCCCTCATGTATATGCTACTTTTCCTCAAAATGTACTGAACAATTTTTTGTACGGTTTCTACTAAAAGATAGTGCAATATTTTGAGAAGGATTATAGGCGATAGTGCATTACGATTTTATGTCAATTGATGTTAAAAAATGTAGCGTGCTGGGAGATTTCCATGCGGGTGAAGCTGCAGGCACAGCTAGTTTATTCATTAAGTATGAGCGATAGGGCCAATGACGTAATAAACGAATTGTAACGTAACGAAATGTAATGTAACCAAATGTAATGTAACGAAATGTAACGTAACGTACGTAACGGAAACAGACATCGGACCGATGTACGATGACCACAATTCGTTTTCGTTAGGACGATTCCTAATGTTGTATCTTACAAGTAGATAAAGCACCGACGTCAGTTCACTTAAAGGAAACAGTTATTTATTGAAATTGTACGCCTAAAGATGGTAAAAGCGAGATTACAGCGGAATTGTAAAACACAGCACTACCACCGCGAGACATTGAAAATGTAAATGTTGATTAAAAGCAGTCGTTGCGGATGTAAATAAGTTGTTTTTAATTAATAGAAATGGACTGCAAATTTATGCGATTCGGATTTTCATTAAATCTTTGAAACATGTTACAGTTGAACTCTTATATTAATTTAATATGGTGTTGCATCTACAAATAATGTAAACGAATGAAGGAATAAGAGATTAAGAAACGCCATTAATTGTTTGTTATGCTGCCCAGAAGATAGTTCGAGCCATGATGCATTTTGTTTCTTTACAAATTCGCCAATCTCCAGGCATCGATTGTGCGCTCTAATACCACCAAAAGACATACGTTGTGGACATACATTTCGTAGACTAAATCCACATTGAAGAAGTATCACACGCATAGTATTCATTATTTACATAGAAACGGGTTAAAAAAACATAGACGAATAAATTTATAACTTTTTTGTACTCAAATTAAAACAAATAAACTCCAAAAATGTTTATATTTCAAGCTTTTTGATTCCATAAAGAATTCGCATATCATCTGTTTTTAAATCTAAATTAGAACAACGAACATTTCAAAATGTTGGCCAGTATGCCAGTGATAAAAATGTATGTGAAAATTAGCATAAGCTAACCTTATTTTTATGTTTTAGGCCTCTTTACACAATAGTGTTGGGTAGCTCAATTCGAGTGACTAGAAGAGTTTATTTTTAGTTGTTCTTTAATGAACTTTACAAAGTACATGAACAATTTAATTCGGATTTTATAAGCAATCTCTGTCACTCTTAATTTATTTTGTAAACTTTGTTTCTACACCTATTAAAATTTTATTTTAGTAGGTACCATAATTATCAAATTCTGATCATTATTATCTAACTTTTTATCGTTAAAACGTGATTTATTGAATTTAAATGTGTAATTTCTCTGAGATTTGAGCTCATTTTGCATTCAGTCATATTGTACTTGCAATTCCATCGGCTTCCTCGTGCTTGCCTTGATAGACCGTTCTCGCTCATAAATCAAGCCCTCGTGAATATTTAGCACCCGTGGGAGACTCGCTTGTAACTATTATTTGAATACGGAAGACTCGCTTTTACCTTCGTCGGGGAAAGGTCTGTCTGTTTCTAGTTCCGCAGAGATGGTGCCAGTGCGAGTGATAGCCTAGTGGTTTAAACTTTTGTATCCTGCATGAGAGGGTGTAGGTTCAAATAGAAAGAAAGAAAAATATTTATTTCACCCATAAACATAATAAATGTATAATAGTAAATCTAATAATAGTAATAGGTAGATAAAAGTAGAAAACAAAAAGGTGAAAAGGGTTCACGCTCAGCATGTAGCCGTAGGACAACAGCGGGTGCTAGTTTTCAGCGTGACCCACAAGTTGAAAAATAAATTCCAATAAATAAAATGCCTTTTATTTCTTACAGCTTATAAAACAATAAATTAAACGAAGTTACTTTCCAATGTTTCTTTACTTTACGTTCCAATACAGTAGCCAATTGCGGATTAGGCGACTTCGCAAACGTGGAGAACTTTCTGAAAAATTCTTATGTATGCAAGTTTTAAGTTAAGTCTTACCATGTTTTCTTTTACCGTAGTAAGTGATAATAATTTAATTATTATTTCACGTTGTGATTACGCCCACCTGTGGGATAGTTACGGGTTATGACGTAGCTACTTATGAACCATTTTGTTATAGATTATCAACTAATATTTTGATCAAATTAGAATTGATGAATTTACCACCAGTTGCAACAATTGAATTGGTATATTATCACGAAACATCAAAGTATTTCTTCAACAATCAATTTAGTAGACGTGCGTTTAACGATTTACCAAACTTGCCTGAGTTGGTATACATTTTATTATCATCGACAATGTTTGTATATTTGAACGCAATTCAATTAGACTGCCTCCGCACATTACACAGGGTGTGAACATGTGTCAAATGATGATATGTCTTGTGATAGTGTGATAAACAAAATGGAAATGATAGAGCCGTTCTGTTGTTTGTCACTATGTGAATTGATTTATGATAACGTTACTAATACGTCAGTAGACATGAAAGTGTTTATGTGTGATAAGAATCTAGTGAAACTGATATTTTTATCTATTTATATACAATTCTCGTAACAGTGTTAGTTGCCATGCTTTTCCGTAACGGCTTGTCCGAATTTTATGAAATTTTATATTTATGTTTGGTAGGTCCAAGAATATGTTGTAAACTATTTTTGATACCTCTAAGTGATAAGGGTAGCTCACCCCAATTTGTGAATTTTATGAACAAACTAAAAAAAAAAATTTTTTGATGTAGCATCAGAATATTTTTCACACAACCCATTCGATTTTCACCATTATATCACCAAACCCTATATTTAACATGTGACAGGGTAAAACGACATTTGCTGGGTTAGCTAGTATTTATATATCTGTTAATGGTGGGTGCTGAGTATCGAACGATTGAATAGCGTTAGGTCGCCCCTGATTGAAGCTGATAAACTTTGTACTACCAATTTAACCTCAAATGTACTCGTGGTGGTGGAATTTTTTACCTGTTGGCTTACTCGTTTATCTTACCACCCTTCATCTAGATTCAAGCTAAAAGCTAGTGATAATGAATTGGTATACTTTTTGGAGATTGGGTTTTTTTTATTATTTTCTATTTAAGACAAGTTACTGACTTCGATCCCACCTGATTAATGATTAATGATTCGATCCCATCTGGGTAAGCGCTATAACTTAGTAAAAGCCTCTTCATATTATTTTCGTGCAAATACTACTCCGCCTTATGTGAATAGTCACCGTTGCGGGCGGCCACAAGTTATATTTCTTCACGGTATGCCTTAAGGAACATTCGAGTTCCCATAATGTATTTCCGAATTGCATCAAGCTGTATATAATGTTTGGCGGCCGACGTCGAATTGAAGTTATAAATCAAATTAATCAACAGCTTCTACAACTCGGTAACTCGATGGACGCGACATTCGGATAGGGTTGTCGCTGATCAAATTTTAATTTATATTTTCAAAAGAAAATTTGATAATGAAGTTTATTTGATTACGTTCGATCTTCAATTAAGTTTCACCACATATAAAGTTTTTTCTACACGAAATTTTCACTGCACGTTTCAAAAGGAAATTAGATAATGAAGCTACATCTTCAATTAAGTTTCACCGCGTGTAGTTTGTAGTATTGTTAGTATTGATGTGAGATATAATAGTTTCATAATAACGACCATGAGGTCCAGTTTGTAATGGCTCTGTCTACCAAGCGAGGCGTCCCGGTAGAGGCAGATATTTATATGTCAAGTATTAATTATAAACTTTTTATTTCTCATTTTTAAAGAAGATTCGTTTAAAGTAATTCATTTGAAGAAATTCATTCAAAAGGTCGCGTTTGAGAGTACACACTATTTAGTACACACAAACAATTATTAATAATATAATACTACGCGTGAAGTACGTACTACAATTTATAACTGTTGTTTTTAAACTTTTCGTGTGTAATTTTATTTTTATAACTTTAGAATTCTTTGTACGTACATTCCTGTCGACCTGTCGTTTGGTTGTCATTGCAAATTGTAACGTGGACCAACCCTAGTGTAGTCACAGTAGTGGAACCATATTGCATTAGGGCGAATTAAGGACAATCGGGGCGTCACACCAACTAGTGATTGTCGAGGTCTTGTGCGCACTCATGCGTATTTGAATGTTTATTTTGTATGGAAATTGTATATGTTGCAACACGTTGACATTTAAGTTCCAATATGGTTTAATTTTATATAAAAGTTTAATATTAGATGATTTTATGTTTTCAATTAGGTATATTATAAAGTTATGATTTATAATTAAAATCATTATTAAGTAGGTAAAAATGATTTGTTATTCAACTTAATTATACGCATGTAAAAATCCTTTGTCGTAACAAACTAATAATCAATTCTCTTTTATTTATTTTTTATTTAAAATATGTACAAGTATAGCGAAGCAATTTTAACATTTATGGACTCCTTTAGACGAAGTTGCAACCAACTCGCAAAGTCAAACAACTTGAACGACAAATAAAATACGCTATATAAAAACCGGTCCTGATTTTACGTTATAACTGAATCGGGTTACTGACCGATATAGAACGTAAGGTGAATCGGAATGAAATTGGCCGTCGTCATGATATTCGGAAACCGGTATAGTTATCGCGTTTCATTAATTCACGGTTCTTTTTAATCCAAAAACCGTTTTCGTCAGAACCATGTACGTTTAAACGTCACTTCACAGTGTATAAATCGATGCAAACGAATTTTCGTCTTACGTTCTTCACCGTAAGAACATCTGACAGGTCTCAATAAACTGGTCAATAGTGTAAATTTCAGTTAATAGAAATGGTAATAATGCGATCTGAAGACTAATAACAAAAAAATTTGGAGAACTTTTTGCAGTGCGTCGTAGCGGAACTTTTTCTCGGAACATCATTCGGTTTTTTGTCATATTTTCCCAGCCCCCCGAGTTGTCAATAACCCGAGTAATGAACCACGTCGGGTTTTGTGTTCGCTCGTGAATAGAATTGCGCAATAATTCATGAGATTTTTTGTAAACAGATTAACGTTTTTGTTATGAATTTTTGTTGTTTTTCACGTCCAATTCGTTATGCTCACTTGTTTTTAATATTACGATAATATGCGTGGGATATTTAGCGGCGCCGAATAGGACTTTTTACTGTGTAATATAATTTTGTATTTATGTGATTATACGCATAATTGAATGGGATAATCGAGAATTTGCTTCTGTTTGGATGGAAGAAACGAAATAATCGAAAATGTTCAAATTGGTGACACCTCTCCATCGTCACACTATAAAGGAATGGAAGGAATAACTTCTTCTCATTTTAAGCGGGTCCAGCACGGAGATATTCCACAGTCCGATGTTCATGATATTTTTGTGCGTATGGCTGAAATACCTTGCAAATTATTTTCAAAATTTATATTGAAGTAGCAACCTTGTGAAAAGTATGATATTTCTCAAAGCCTGCTTCACGTCAAGCCTAAATAGATTTATGAATAAATTTACATCATAATGCCCATTATTACGATATTACGACAAAACTTGCAAATACCTACGCCCTCGAAAGCGTTTAAGACATTTAAATTAATATGAATTGTAAAACAAAGACGTACAAAGGTCTTTAATAAGGGCGACCTACAAGCCCCATATTGAATTCCGCGATGCCCCCCGATAGCGTTCTAACCGAGGTCAGTGCAGTACAAGCCCTGAATTTACCCTAAGGGGTCGGAGAAAGTCCATTATGGACCGTTTACAAATAGAGGTCGGGAAGCAAATGAGTGAGAAACATCTCACTATCTGGTTGCATATTGGGACCATACCGTTAATGTAGCGTAAAATGCATTCGATAGCGGGACTTTGCCAATCAGAATATTTTATTTGGGGTATTAGGGGCTAACTTCAACATTGAGTCCAAAGTAAATTAACAAAAACAATAACAACAATTATCTTTGTTATACACAATCAAAGGTTCACAACATATTATAGGATACTGATACACAATTAATCACCTTGTCACTAATACAGCAATCTTCTCCAGGCAACCATTGCTTGGAAATGAAGAAGGAATTAAAATAAAGAAACAGGATAGCAGTACATAATAGAATAATGAATTGTAGGTAATCAACACAAAACAGCCTTGCATGTGGTGAATCCTCCTGAAGAACTGACAAAGATATGACGCTGAGTCCCCTCTTCTTGGAGGTATCTGGTCTCTATACCTCCCAGTTTAACAACGAAGATACTCATTCATTATTCACGTGGCACCCTTACTAGGCTCACCACCCTCCTTCTTGATCAATCGTGAAATGTTTCGGGATATGTTTACTTTTGTATGTAAATGTAGGATTGGTTAATTTGATTGTAACCACATGCAATCATAGTTATCAACATCAGCAAGACAAATATATTGTGTGAACATTAACCTCAATCATGTATACATTCATTAACATGAATACTTCTATCCTTAATATTATAAATGTGAAATTAACTTAGTGACGTGATCACGGTTTAATCACTAAACCGATTGTGATGAAATTTCATATGAAGATAATTGACGTTTACTTTTTCCATTATCTTTGTAAGTTTTTCCAGGAATTTCATTGTTTTACGAGATGCATAAAAACAATATTCTACAGAAACATTTTCCTGGTCCAATCGCTGCTTTTGCGGACTGTACAAAGTTTCCCGGGTCTATTGGTCAAAGTATAATTCAAAAATGTGACATATCACCTTCATCCACTCATATCTTCAAATGATATAATAAGCAATCATTTAGTTGAATAAACTTTTAGTTACCATTAGGTGCACCTGGTGTGATTAGGTACGCGTCCGCAAATTGTTTCCCACAGGCGTTCGGTAAACATCCCCTTCTCCGTAATGAAGTAACTTACACTGAATACCGCACGCCGCCCGCATTTCAATATCTACCTTATAACTCCAAGCATAAGGATGAGACTTGAAACTGAAGCCAACGTCAGTAAAGGATTCGCCGACTGAAGAACATATGATCGCTCCTCTCTCTTAACTAGCTCTGTTTTTACGTACATTAGCGTCACATGTATCATTGTAAGTGCACTAACAAAAAGTTAGTTAAGGATCTTCGTAGATAGAATCCCTGGGAGTTGGCAAGTAGATGGTATGCGCGCGGTCGATGCATCATCGCGACAGCTCCCACGTCCACGTAGGTGGGATCTAGGTGCCTGCATCATTATAATATACCCGTACTTGTGAGTACGTTCGAAGCGAGGACTTAATCTGAGGATACAT
>DWPQ01000184.1:0-20137 GCA_018251795.1 Perichares adela
CCAATGTCATTTCCATACATTTTTAAAATAGCGTGAGCGTTAACAGTTTCCGCTAAGATTTTTGTCTAGGGGCTCTGACCTCTCTCTGTTGAAAGGTTCATGGCATGTTTCTAAATAACATTCTTTTTTATCACATATTTAAATTGTGACACATATTAAATTTTGTTTTGAAATTGTAATTTTGTTCTAAAATTGTAATTTTGTTTTAAAATTGCAATTTTGTTTTAAAATTGCAATTTTGTTTTGAAATTGTAATTTTGTTTTGAAATTGTAATTTTGTTTTGAAACTATAATTTTGTTATGAAATTGTAATTTTGTTTTGAAATTGTAATTTTGTTTTGAAATTGTAATTTTGTTTCGAAATTGTATATTTGCTTTTAAATTGTAATTTTGTTTATACATAGGATTACCGTGCGTTGGAGAAGGAGCGCGGTAACTTTGTTCGCTCCCGTCACCTGCAGTACTTGCTGGCGTTCAGTTTCTGGCCCAACGGAGAGCCACGAACGTCCAACAATATCTACGAGATTCGATCTTACAGGTCATTATCTCACATTGTAATTACATTTTACAAAACTGTTTCAATCATTACAGCAAAGCAGTTTTAAACATTCTAATAATTTTCCACTTCTTTTTGGTTGATAAAGCATAAGTAATGCTTCTGGGATAACAGATATCAATGGACGATGGTTACTATTTAACGTTAGGAAGTCTACATGGTTAGTCGGCTATTGACATCAAAAATAAAGACATAAAAAAATAGACCAGCTCCAATAATTTTTGTAAGACCATCATAGATAATTTGATGTATAACAACATTTGTTAATATTACTTTGTTAACAATTACTATTATAATTGTTAAGATAATTTAAAAATCTTTTAACTTAAAAAAAATATTACTTTTTTATTATAATCACAGTAATGAACTATAATTTTCATCCACTGTGCCCACAGTAATAACTACGTGTGTTGATTTAGCTTGAAACCTGGCACGATGATAGAGTGGGGCAACAACTGGGCTCGCGGACTCACGTACCGGCGAGCGCAGAACGAGGCTTTCGCTGGATACTTCTCGCAGATCGGCCGCCTCTACAATGTACACCATATTTGGTGTAAGTATTATTTGAGTCTTTTATAAACACGCTTTTGTTAGCGTAACTAGTAAGTACCCAATCTTAGAACTTAAATTTGACTCAATTCGATGGTCCAATTCGTCTGGAAATTTGTACACGTGTCCAAACTCAATGACAATAATATATGTGTGATTTCTTGGTTCATTTTACTATTTAAATTTATCTCAATATGAATGAGAATGCCTTTCTTCCGAGGTATTCTCGAACCGCTTTGACATGGGTTTCCAACGACTACATTCAAGTCTATGCGGTAAAAATTTTAAGACGACAAATTTAAGTAGAAAATGGAAAGAGAGCTCCAACTGATATCAAATTTTATGATGAAATTGCATTCGATACTAATACAGAAAATAAAGAACCTTATGCATCATGCTTAAAAGTTAAATAGAAGTATATAATCCTTTGTATTTATAATTCAGCGTTTATATAATACATTAACCATTTACAACCTCTTAAAACAGTGATGTTTGTTATCTCAGGTTTGACTTCGCGTAATGAGTCTTCTGTGTACATTAGTTTCTATATGTCCAGGTTACAAGGACCTGCAGGCTCGGCGCGAGACCCGCGAGAGCACGTGGCGCAACCCCGGCTGGGACGAGTGCGTCGCGTACACCGTGCCGCTCATCCGCGAGATGCACTGCCGCATCCTGGAACCCACGGAGTTCTCGCCCACACAGTAGAGCCTCCGGCCGAGAGTTAACGTTCATCATCGTTTTGTCAATGCTTTCGAAGTTATATGGTCAGTGCATCTAAGTTAAATGGCTGTTGACAATCTAGGTTTTTTTTCGTGTTTTGACAGGTCTTGTTCATGGAAAACGAAACGTAATTAAAATGAATACTACCCGTTGATCTACATATCATAGCAACGACGGTCAAAACTCGATAAAAATTAAGATTACTTAGTTAATATAGATTGAGGAGATAAAGTATTAATTGAACTAAACTAAATGATTACCGTATAGAACAGCATTAATAACTATTTACTTTTTAGGTTTTGTTAACAGGAATTCCATATAACTTTTAATGTAATATTTACAGGACTACTTATTATTTGATAACCAGCAATTTAAGTAAAATTATGTATTCTTGCAAAACCGTCAGATAAGATGTATTGATTTTATTAGAAAAATCATTATGGAATAACGAATTATGATTTGGGCTAGACATAAAATTAATATGAATAAAAATACTAGTCTATAAATTGAATTTTAAGTCCATTAAAAAATTAAAAAACGATTTCTTAAAATAAAAATAGTACATATTGTCACTTCAAACATATTAAGCTAGGACATTTGCTACCTTGTAATACAACTACAATTGTTTAGTTCAATTAATGGTTTGTGATACAATCGCTTGTGTAGGTTAGTGGACAAGTAATTCACCAAACAGTTGGAAAAGTCCAGTCGAAGTAAGAAGATTATGTCGTTTATTGTTGACTAATAATAAAAACACGAGTTATTAAAATTTGCAATACCCGCAAAAGTTAAGAAGCATATAGCAAAAACAAACTTTTAATTTATAGAGAACTATAGCTGATTGGTTAGCTCGAGTTTGGTCGTCAAATAAAACGTTTCGCAAAGGTATCGAGCTGTAGGACTTGTAGGTGTAGTGGGGTACTTACGTGGGGAGGTCTTTGCATAGATTGGTAGTAACGTCTGCCTTATATGTAATGCGTCTACAGAGGTGTGGCGTGTAATTCGATTCTACACAGATCTTTTAATAATAATTCAGTAAATCATGGCATATTCCATTTATTTTGGCGAAATTTTACACATCGCGTCATTTAGTGCTAATCATATGTTGTTAGACTTTATCTTGCCTTTAAAAGATCAATGTCATGATAATGAGTGGGTATAGATTTATTGAAAAAACCACTGCCCGATGAACAGAACTTATGTATCGAATATCAGGTAACTTAGAATTAAGTAGCCACTAGCTATCCTGTCAAGTTTTAAATTTAAGCAAACCTGATTTTATTAGAGAATATTGCAATATATTTTGTATAAAATCGTAAATTCTGTAACAGCAATTTAAACCAGGTGCCTTTGCATGTTAGATTTGAGGGGAGCGATTATTTATTATTGTTACGTATTCAAAGGTATTGATAAAACGTTATTAGTAGTTCGGCCAACGAGTTCGTTGGTGCTAAATGCTGCAGTAAGTTTACGACTGACGAATCGATTCAATAGAATTATATATTTTTATTATAAAGATAAAGCCAGTTCCGATAAACTATAGAGCTGTTTATCGCCACATCTACGATAAAACTGCAGATCGAAGTGTAGGATGTGAATATATTTAATTAGATAGCTAACGCACGGCTGAATTAAACATACCTATTTAAATACGAAAGGAATGTACAAAGTTAAAACAAAACAACTATAGTTAGTAGGTATAAATTTCACAAATTTCTATGATTATAGTGAGATTTTATACTGAAACTTTACTGCGAATACACCATATTAATTAATTCGGCATTTTGTACAGACCAAAAATTTTATTTATTTATATTTTATATGATCAAGTAATGTATAGAAGTTAACGGCTTTGTTTGCTAACAATCAAATTGAACACCAGTAGAACCGATTGTTGAAATCGTCCATTTGTGAAACAAATATTTTTTAACTACTTTTTTTAAATCGGGCAACTATTTAATAACAACTGTGTATACCTATGCATTTTTTATTGTTATTGTTGCATTTCATTTATTGCATGTAATCTTGGTTTATCATAACGATGTATTTATGATGCTTTTAGCTTGATTTACGAAGTTTTTTAAGTGTATAGTGAATGTACACAATTATTATTAATGTAATTACTTTTTGGAGTGATTCTGGTTTTATCCAAGCTTTAACCAGGTGCATGCATAGCTTACAATATCATTTAGGTTTATTTTGCATCTGGCGTCTCGTTTCGGTTTATTTTTTCAAAAAATTAATTGTAGGAACGTGTTACTAATTATTTACATTTTAATAATCACGTTTCTATCTTCATGTTCAAGTTTATTTTTTTATCATATGCTAAATAATCGTTTAGAAACATTTGCATTAGATAACTACACTAGGATGCTTTACGAATATTGTTCTTTTTGTAATAACTTTTATTTAGTGTAAGCACAACCATGGAAATGTATAACTAGTATATAAATTTACAAAATCATTGAAATGAAATATTTTGTTAAGTTGCCGTTAAGAATAAATTTTATAAAATAATAGATTCGTATTATTTTGAACCTCTTCTAATTAATGTGCCAAATATCGTCGGCATCGACAAATAACTTTCAATGAGTGTTATATTAATAATATTGTAACCAAACTATGAACCAATTTATCAATTTGAGCGTAGCAATCGACACCACGCGAACTTTTTTGTAGTTGTTACGTATGGGACGTGAGCAATGACAGCGGTCTGAAAGTCCGTTTTCCGCAAGTTAAACTTAAAGCTCTGATTATATGTGTTTTAAAAATTAATTAGCACTTGCTTTGACTGTGGAAAGCATTGAGGAAACCTGCGTACCCGAGGTCCCCGTAACTTATCGGAAGTGTGAAAAATCTGCACCATGGTGGCCTTATACAACCCTTCTAGGGTGAAATAAACCAGAGCCTGTGTGATAATTATAGGTTGAGATGACAATGATAACGATTGACAGGAACAAGTTCAATAAAACTACACATTTAAACTTCCTTTCTATTTTATTTTCAGTTTGTTTTTTCATTAATAAGATTATATTACAATATAATAATTAATGATAATAATTATTAAAACTACAAGTTGATTGTGTTAATTAAATATATAACAAAAAAAATAAAAAAAAAACAACGGCGGCTCGGGCGCACCTTGTCGCACCTCTGACGTCACATTGCTAACTATCTGTCTGTGTGAGGACTATACAATGGTAAAATATAAAAAGGAAATATTTAGTTACAATGTACATAATACGTGATCGCTAACTACAGGTTTGGTACTTCTATGTTATCATTATACTTTAATCAGTGTCGACACACGTGTGTCGTGTGTATGACGATCTAACTCTAAACAGCGACTGGTGGGTGATGTGGAACGGGAAGAGTCGCGCCTACGCACTATACTCGTGCTCGTACCCTGGCCGATGCAGCGTTGTTGGCTTGGCTCAAACCCCATTATCCACGGACATCTGACAATCTAAAACCTCATACAGCACATAGACCTATATTTCTACATCGTAACATTGTAATGTAAAGTAAAACATGTAAAGGCGCGAATTAGCGCATGCGCCGTTTGATGCTCGCGTCTTTTTTTTATTTTATTTGTGCATTACGTTTTGGAGATAGAGGTCAATGAACTATATCAAATTTTGATGGTTCGACTTCGCCTCAGGGAGAGAGCCTAAGCTACAGTGTAGTGTTTGTTAAAAGATCAAATTTTACAAACACAAAATTCCCCTAATAATCTGCACGGCATTAGGCAGAGGTCCTACAACAGCGAAAGCTACGCGCCTAACTTTAAGTACCGACCATCTACCGCACGCAAGCGAAGTTACAGCTTACAAGTCAATTCCATAGTGCTTCGATACCAGATATTGCTATGGCCTTTGTAGATTGCAGCAGTGGTACGCTTGATGAATTGCATAAACTGAAGTCAATTTAGAAAACAAACGATGCAGTGCGGCGAATTAACCGTTCACCGACACATTGATATACAATCGAAAACAAAACGAGGCTAATAAAATTTAAGAACATCACGGTATTTTATATACAGTTATTAATTATAACTCTTTACAAAGTTAACGCGTTTCATTAAATTATGATAAATTGTAGTTCCCAAGACGTTAAAAAAAAATATCTCACAATTATATTGCAGCTCACAAGTATTTGCAGAAAATAAAATAAATAACAAGACTCAACAAGGCTCCCCACCGCTGCGCTCTCTCACATCGGCCCATGTCAACGAACAGTACAGACTAGATGTAGTCTAGTTAGGCTGTGTCTAGAGATTATTGTCATTTTCTTGGTCAGTTCAGGAAGAGGATAGTGTGAAGGCTACTTTACGACCGCGGCACATTACACCGCAGGCACGCAATTACTTAAATCCGGACAGTATAACCACAGCCTAATGAACCATTTCGAAGTCGTCCTATGAAGCTATCCAGTCAGGTCAACCGCGTGAATAGGGCATGAAACACGTTACCGAGCTGTCAATGCACTTTACAAAACGTCCAAATGTATGGACTGACATAAGTAATTGATTTGTCGAATGTCATCTCAATTTTGATTTTGACTTCGCTAACAAAATATTATTAGGCGACCTCCTGTATTCTAACAGTTTGTCAAACTTAAATGGTTTAATTATATGAATATACACTTTAGTGACATGTAATATCCGTTCGGAAATGACCGCTTTGTCATCGAATGCCACGTGACTCCAGTTAGTTCTTAGGATGTGGTTCAAACCGGAACATGCAGCAATGAGCCTGCGAAGTGAGTCGCCGCGGTCGAGGTGAAAGCAGTTAAACTCTCGTCCAACATTTTATACAAGTTTACAACTATTTTATTTCACTTAGGTCTCGAAACTCGACATACCTAAACGATAAACCACTAACAGACTCAAATAATACAAAACGACCACATCCACATCGTGTGATGCTTACAAGCAATGTGATATAAGAAGATAATTACGATCATTAAAATAATTAATTTAAAAAAATAGCATTAACTAAATTTGGATATTTATGACTAAAATCGGCATTGAATTAAATAATATGTAATCGTCTATACATATATGACTGGTAAGCTTAGTTGACAATACAATAATGTATTAGAACACTAAATAAAGAAAAATAGCACATGGTCGGGTCCGCCCCCGCACTCCGCACTCCGCACCTTACACAACTAACGAACTATGTATATAGTTAATTATATATTATTGTTCTTTATGTACATCGCGCCCCGCCCCCCCGTCCCCCCCGCGTGTGCTCGCTAACTGTATATGTATATACTTTCTTATATTTACAAAACATAATTGGCAGTTGGTTACACAATACTTACAGAGCACCTGCGTTTTGTTATGATTTAGTAAAGCGCGTTACATACATACATACATATATACATACATAATAATAATATCCCTAAGAATCACCTAACGCAAGCATAATATCGTGTTGCATTGGTACTAAAAACTTTAACATCTAATATAAACTCAATTCTAGGCCACAAACAAATACGATCAGTCCGCTTGTTTAAAAAATTCAACATACAATTAATATAATCAGTATGCAAAAATTGCTCCTAAAGTAAAACTAATGATATGAATATTAGAATTTTGACTATCTAATCGTTATAAACAATATATATTTGTGTCCAACAGTGAGCACGAGGCGCGAGGCACGAGGCGCGCGGCGCGAGGCGGCCGGCTGCCTCCGCCAACGCCTTCGTCGAACGTCTCAAGCGTACACATTGAGGCCCGCCACCTCCACTCACGCTGCATTACTAGGAAATCTTTCCGTCTTGAATCACTCGATCAAGATGAAAAACTATCTTACGACAGACTACATATCATACAATAGATCAATAGTACTAGTACATTTTTAGTTATTAACATGCCCTCTACCGGACCTTGCTCCCTTGTATTAGTGGTCAGCGCATCGCTAACGGTTGGACGGCCGAATGTTATTACTAATTTTGTTTGTTTTTTACATATCCACACGTACACATAAAATATACGTATAGGTGTCTCCTTTACATCTCCCTATGGTTTTATCAAGTTTATCAGCGAGTTACATAGCAAATTTTAACTTTTATATTGATGCGCGCTTAAATATTGCCTAATCCAAGAGAGCAAAGTCAAATCGTAATCTAAGTATAAGCGTCTCATTATAATGCTCACGTCAGCGTATTCACTTAACACTCGAGTTATCTCGGAACATGCATGCTCTCGAGACGTGCAACAGTGTGTTTCAGACATTCAGCTTCAATGGGCCCGGCGTCAAAACAATATAAACATTACTCGATGTCAGCATGCGTCGTCCCATCGCGTCACAAGCGTAACTGTATCATGATACAATCGTCATACATAATCAGAATTACTATAGGAACTTTCTACTGACTAAAAAAGGATGTTTAAGACGGAACCCGTAAAGAAATTAAAAAATGTTTCTACGACGTAACAAATTAAAATACACACAGATTCTGTTGCTTTTTGTTAGCAAAAAATAACACTAGTTCAGGCAAAATTAAGATAAAAGCAGACTATTGCGATACTGTCAAGAGACGTTCCATTTGGTCCTCGAGATTAACAAAACATTTGAAATAAAAGTTGAGTTTGTCTGTGGCCTTACTTCAGAGCGGTGAGTGTTACCTAATGTCACTTTCATATAAATAAATACTAAATAATATATACCTACATTTGTCTTATGAAACATGCAACAATATGAAAAAAAAAAAATTTCATACTGGCTGAAATAGAATCATTGTATATCATCATTGAATATTTAATATTCTAATACAGTTACTTTCCTGGCCACGGGAGCATTGTAGCTTTGCCTCGTTGTTGATGGCGCGATTTGTATACACTTTATATATACACCGTGAGGTACAGCTCTATATAATCATCATAAATAAAAATCCCTCACCGATTGTTATAACCGTTCAACATTGCTACTAAAGCGAAAGTACCTTCCATTGTGAAATATATACGACAGTGCATTTCTCTTAATAATCATCCCGAATAAACAACACGGTAAAATCTATTCTTACTTTATATTATACATTTTTGTACCTTATGTGGTTATTTCTATAACTTCTATAATAGTGTATAAGTCATGGAATTCTCATTACAAACTGTGGTAATGACCATTGCATATAATATAATTATTCCTTATTTATTGTATTGAGCAAAGAATTGGGTACATAGGCCACTCGCTAAATTGCACTCAACATTAAACTTTAACAATTCATAAACCCTTATTTTACCTGATTCACAACTAACGTAGAAAGAGGAATATTTTTCATGTGGTACCGATGATACATGTAAATGCGAAAAACACACTGATGCAAGCAGATGATGGATTAAATAATTATGGAGTGCAATAAACTTAGTGTAATAGAATAGGAAATGCCCGTCCCCCCGCCGACCCACAAACACATTGGCTATACAAATACTGACGTATCCTTGGAAGACAAATAACAAAACAAATACAATAAAAATGGCCGAAACGAGCTTGGGTCTCAACGTATATACCATTAACTAACCAATTATATAAACATGGGAGGGCTACACAGTCTCGACAACAATGGGAGACTGCGGACACTGTTGCCAAAAACATACAAAGAACTAAACAAAACAATGTACTGAAGTGCAGTTTCTATGTACAAATCGGTCATACACTTATCACTCATTATTGTAAAATAAATACTGTAAGTTAATCAGTTAGTGTCCGAAGTGAATTGATTGTGATTTTAGTACGTAGTATTAAAGAGAGGTACATATAAACACGTCTTATGTATGCTTGTGGCAGCAGGACTCGGGTTGCGCACGTCCACCACACGGCACACCGTCCACCATATCTAATTAACTATATCTCCGTGTCGAGTCATTTAAATGGCGCAGCCGTACACATTCTACAAGTATACATTTATATTTGAGGCAGGGAATTTGCTACAAATGTGGCTTTACAATTGTACCGCTCGGAATTTTCGTTGACCCGCAAACACAGGCAGAGGTAACGTCACTGATCACTCTATTATAAAAACACTAGCCAGGTTATCTATCACAAATACAAAGTAAAATAAGTGGTCAAAAACTTAGTACCTCGGAGATCACGCTACATCAAATGATCATATAAAACTGTCAATTGGCAGATTACACCTAACTAGTGAATTTATTTTATAGTGTTCAGTAGGTAAGGCCGTACTCTATCACACACGTCATACGGATAATTACGATAAGAATGACAGACAGACGTCGTTTTGTGCCAGCTTATGTCTATTGCCGACAAATGCCCATCGTAGACCACACAGGCCATATGATTAACGTTCGTCACCCGAGGAAGTCCTCCACAACATCAAAGGCACGACGCGTTGCTAGTCATGAAGTGACGAATTAAAAAAAATCCCGTTTAATTCTAGAATAGTAAGCCAAGTAAACAATACAGGCAGGTAACAAATCTCTACCACCATACAATACAAAAAAACATAACGCAGGCTATGACAGACATCTTGTCTCCATCATTCCGATAGTAATAATTCGTATTTGTGACAGAGCACGGGCTAACGTTCGTCGGTTACCGCTCCAACTGACGTGTCGACGTCTAAGCACCGTATCGCTCAGAGCGAGCCCGCGGGGAAGCTCGCGGACGAGTTGCTATGCGCTAGCGATAGCATCGAGCCCGAGAGGGACTGCTCCTCCTCGCCGTAACCTTCCCGGCTGCCCTCCGCTATTGCCATTGCACTGTAAAGATGTTATAAAGTCAGATTTTCAGTTACAATACAAATAAGTAGTATAATAACGAACAATTTTATATATCTAGTTCCAAGATATAAACAGAACCTTCCCTCCAAACCTAATCGTTTTTAAAGAAAGAGCTTTTGGGTTTTGTCCAGGATAAAACTATATTTTCGTAACGGTAATATAACGATAAAACTGTCTTGATAGACATATGTATTCTCAAGTTAGTGAAAATTAAACTTTGTAATGAAACTCATAAAGCTGTGAATAAAACAATAATTAGTTTACCTGAAGCCGAGGCGTGCGCTCTCATTGTCGAAGTGGTCGAGCTCGCGCTCGTGCCGCTCGTGTAGCATACGCGTGCGCTCCGCACGCTCCGCCACAAACTGTGCGCACTCCGACTCCATCTGCGACGAACGACCACCATTTATTTAGAAGAATGGCACGTCGGTTTGTTTTGTTATTTGTTTCTGATGAACATTTATTGTTGTGCCCAGCAGCTTACACAGCTTCTTATTAGCAACTAGACAAGAACTTCAGCTCTGAGAGAAGAACTTGAAATCGAGAGAAGTGAATCTCTTCGAAAAGTAAAGGCTGGGAATGTCCCGAGGACAGTGGAATTCAACGCTTCGGACGTCGCTCTGTGGAGGATGTTGTGAAATGTTCGCGCGGGAATGCCTTGTGGCGGCTGTGGAACAGGGGTCCTCGTCACGGGTCACGTCGATGCTGTCTTTCATGTTATATAATATCGAGGTTACCTTCTGTTCGAGCAGCGCGCGGCGCACCGCCACACGCTCCTCCAGCTCGCGCCGCTCGCGGTTACGCTGGGCCTCGGCCTGCATCTTGCTCTTACTCTGGTACGCCGTCAGCATGTCCAGCTCGTGCTCTAGCTGCATCTTCAGCTGTTGGCACTCCATCTACGACATACAACCATACGTCTATCTGAACATACCCGAAATAATTCGGATATCTAGTTGTGACATTCGGTTCCAATTACATATTTAACACGCCTTCGGAATCGATACTGAAGTTTTGTCACTGATCCATTTAGAAGAAGAAACATTTTTTCAATCAGAACATCCACAGCTATACATAACAAAAGAAAAGAAAACGTACACTTAAATAAATAATAAAAAGAGAAGGATAGAAAAATTTACAATATAACACCACTCAATTACTTTACGACCCATGAATGAGAGGGGACACACAGCATATGGCGCGGCTGATTCCAACCACGCCATTGATATTAAGTGCCCCCGAGTCGCACGTATGCCCGCGACACATGTACAACAACATACGCACCATCTGACTCTCGTCAAGCCGCACGCTCTGCTTCTGTAACATCTCGCTGATGCTCTGGTCGTACTGCTCGCCGAGCAACACGAGCTTGCGACGCTTCTCGTCCTTCAACGACTTTATTACCTCCTTCTGGTGTTCCTGTAATCACCGTATATGCAACATGAAACGCTTTATATCCAAATCACAAATAACAGTAAAAATACAAATTGAAGTAGCAAGGCTCAGTGATGTAACAACAAAAATCCTTATCCATATTGCAAACCACGCAAAGTCTAACCTTGTCAAGTCTTACCTTGGCTGTCATCTGTAATATCTGCGCTTTCAATGCCTTGTACTGACGCGTTTGTATTTTACACGTTTCTCGGAACTGCTTACGTATCTGCATCTCTTTTTGCTGTACACATGAAATGAAGAACAGTTACAGATGATATCGTAAAGATATACAAACCCAGATAAATATATTTATAAATAACATAACATAAGGTTATCACATCATTATTATAATAAGACAATAACAATATAAGTATCATAAGGACCTTGAAAACATTTACTATCATGACGACACATTGCAGTTACCATGATTTAATAAAATTCACAGCTTTATCTGAAAAGCTAATTCGAGAATCGAGAAGCTAAACAAGAATTCGGATAACCCGATGGCAAGTGGTCGGCAGCGTTACATGCGTTAACGACACCAAGGGCATCACCAATAAGGTGCCTAAGAAAAATAAAGCTGGGTCCCCTATTATTTTATCTCAGACAATACAACCGAAACCTGTAAAACATTTGATTGTAGTAGGAGAATGGCTAATCATTAAGAAAATCAAGCTCACAAACCATAGGTTTAAAACCAAAAACACATTTGCCAAACATTATAAGTATCGTTATAGTCACAAGCAGCGTGGACAAGTCACCTTGAGGCTCTTGGGTTGTTGTTTGAGCTGCAACGCGTGTTTCTTGCGCAGCTCGTGCTCCGCGCGCTGCATGTAGTCGCGTTGGTTGGCCAGCTCCGTGGCGTGTTGGTTCGACAGCTGTTCCTCCCTGCAAAGTTTAACATATTGGTAAGTACGCGAGACGGCTTGTCAGTGCCGAGCGGGGTACAGCCGTGGGGACTTAACTGGGATTATATACGAGCAGTGCTAGCCTCGTGGTTGATCCTTAATTTTTAGGTTATTCTAATCTTACACGCATGTGTTATTTTTTCGAATGTGGAATTGCTTCGATAAATATTTTGTTTCGATAAAATAAAACATAGTAATTTATCCCAAAAGTTTAATGTGATGTTCTCAAAAATATATACAATTTTCCAATACCCAGTTTTGTATTGTGAGACCCAAGTCCGGCAGTGGGTCAATTATGGGTTTTGACCATGATACGACATTCAAAACATTCTAATTGTTAAAGTAACTGGCTTAATTAAAAGTTAACCACTTTTTCAAGTTCACTAAAAGCATACACGGAAAATAAACTTGAATATCTGATCTAAATAATCAACATTCGCCTATCAAATATTTTATTAATAACATATTATTGACACTAATATAATATATATTATGATTAATGGTATATTCTGAAGTATATGTAGCAACTGTAAACCGCTCGTATGAGCCAGGTTAATTAAAAAGGTTATATTTAAAAAATATTTATATATTGTCGTTACCTAAGTGCATGCACTCCCTTCTGTTGTCTATACTCCAACTCCTGCGTCTTCTCATGGTGACGTAGGAGCATTGCGTGCGCTTGTTCTAGCTGTTGTTGCCGTTTGTTCAACTCCTAGAAGACATTGATAAATTTTTTGATAAACAATAACAATGACACACCTGTATATGATACATACTTCAATATCAATCTCAGTAATAGACCGTGACTTATTGTAAGAACTATAATTGAAATTACTGAAGTTTTACGTTAAAAAGACATATAGAAAACCATAGGCGCTAACAGACCTCCCTGAGCAATTCCTGCTCTTTGTGGTGAAGCGCAAGCATTCGGCGCCGGCGGAACCGTCGCAGCTCGAGCTCCAGGTACTCGCGCTGAGACCGCACCAGCCGAGCCTCCTCCGCCGCCTCGGCCTGCTTCAGGTTGTCCTTTTGCGACCTACAAAAATAATTATGTTTGTATGTGTAGAAAAGACAAAGTACATTTGATTTTAATAATTGAATTAACAAAGGAATAAATAGGTACAGTCAACCAAACGTCGCGATGTTAAGAAAAGTATTAACAGGTGTTCAGCTACTTTCAAACATGTTAAGCCTCCACTTTTGCTTTCGCTTCATTATATAGTTTGGTGACTTTTCGCGGCACTGTTATCGCAAAACTGATGAGGCAGCAATAGGAAATAATAGATGAATAGATGAAGCAATAGGAATAAACTGATATGACGTAGGTTGTAGGCAGTACTTAACTTCCTTTCGATCAATTTTAATTTAAAAGATGTAACTTACTGCAAGGTGGCATCCCGCTGTCGCTTAGGCGTCGCGTCGTCCATGCTGAGTTCCTTTTTCCACCGCTCCTTGTTTGCCTTGTACTCGCGTTTGCGTTGCGCATCGAACGCCTTACGCTCCTGCTCCTGCCGCGCTGTGATGTCCTTTATCAGCTTCTTCTCGGCGGCCGTATTCTGTTTCAACTTGCGCTCCTTCTCTTGAGCGTGTTTCGTCTGCGGTGCCCAGTATAATACTTAGTTATTGAAGGTTGTTGCTAAGTTATATTTCCATCCGAAGATACACATGACGCGATATTATTGTAGTGCCAATCTTTATGGAGGTACAATTTTTTTTATTTTAATTAATTTGGCATGAAGGCTATAATTAAGAATACATTTTTAAAAATATATATTGAATGCAATTTCGATGTGCTGTACTTGGGTTCCAAATTGATCATTAATATGAAACATAACAAGAGTTCATATCATAGTTTTCCATATTACTTTTATATTGCAGTCAAGAATTATGTGTTGATACACCCATATTTCATTACATGAAAACTTACATGATAACAAGGTTATATGACTAAGCCTACGCCAAAAAAGTATAAAAACAGAATTTCAGATTCGTTGCATTAGCGACTGTTCTGATGTTATCCAAGTTTATAAACAACGGTGAGAACTTACCATCACGCCGGTCTGACTACTGAAAGGTCGAATTCAGGCTATAAGAACAAACTGTAATATATCTACATACTACTATACTACTACAATACATAGTTTTATGGTAGACATGTCTCGTTGTACATGGTAAGGTGAGAGGCCCTAGACCGCGAAGAAAGTCCATGCGGTGGACCGACCAAATCAAGACTGCAGTACGAGGTCTCTCGCATGAATGTACCAGATTGACGTCAAATAGAGGGAAGGGACGAAAACTTGTAAGGCATGACATCTGCCCCATGCAACGTCGCTACGAGAGCCACGTTCGCGCCTTAGCGTCTGTAAACAGCGATATGACGATGAAGATATGATGAAGGTAATTGTATCTGACCTGCAGCCTTTCCAGGTCGCGGGACAACGTCTGCAGCAGCGTGTCGTATTCTCGGTCGAGCTGCGCCTTGTGCGCCTCCACGTCGGCCTTGCAGCGCTCCTCGAGCTTCATCAGCGCCGCCTGGTGTTCCCGCCGCATCCGCTTATAGCCTGACATCTGCTCGTGCATTTCCTGTAGTAGTAAATTGCATGTTATAGGCTAGTTTGTCGACTTTATTAGTCTTCGACATTATTAGTGTTATTTTTTTCATCTTCGTGTTGGTGTATAGCGACATGCGAAGACTGCTAAGACATTATTAAAATTTGAACCTACCGGAAACTAATACTGCTATTAGGAAGCAACTTGATGGCAACACTCTTTCGTTAGTGAAGTAACCCGTACTGTTTGTTTATTGTTTAATCAATACAGATCCGGCTCGAAGGACCATGTTATTTGAAAAGATAAAATTTATGTGGGATAATTCGCCTATACGTCTATTTCCCAAATAGCTAAACAGTCTGAATATCATCTCAAACAGTAGGTTCCATCTTGATTAATAGACAGATAACCATTGAAGAGTATTTAAAATGCCACTTTAACATTTCTACATAATGAAATAAAAATAGAGAGGCCTTTTTATTACCTGGTTATGCTCTTTCTGCTGTTTAGTAACGATGCTCGTTGTCCTTATCGTAGCGAAGTTATTAGCGCCGTGCTCCGATACCAAGGACATAGCCGCGGATACATTGTTACTGACACCTGAAACGTTTGCATATTGGTCACAACGACGCACCAAAAAACGGCACGAGTTCCTGCTTCTTTGACAATATTGGCCAACTCACTCCGATGCGTCTGCCGGCGCTGCGTGTTCCTATTGTCGTCGCTGCTCTCCTCCCTCTGCCACGTGGAGGGCGCGTTCACGTACTCCCTAAACTCGTTGGCCTGCCGCTCGCGCTCGCGCTCCCTCTGCGCCTCCCGTATCGCCTCCCTGTTCGCGTAGTCGTCACCGTAGTCGTCGCACAACGAGTCCCTGTTGGCGTAGTCGCGCAACGCGTCCCTGTTCACGTAGTCGTCGTGTTGCGGCGGTACGGGACTGTCGCTCTCTCTGCGTACGAAACACCAACATGAGATAAGCCAGCGCTTGCGAGCTCTGAAACTGAATGCGTGACGTGCGTGACATGCGTGCGTGACGTGGAAGCGGATGTTAAACTACGTGCGATACATCTACTTCTACGACTAGTTCTACTACTACGATATAAAAAAATGCATTCAAAACCACGTGCGATTCTATTTTAGTAAAAAAAAATACTACAATACAAAAAATGCATTTAAAATTACGTGCGATTGTAATAAAGTAAAAAAAAAAATGCAAAAGATTCTACTATTCACTACAAAATGAATTACGACTCGAACAGTCAACCAACATATTTGATTAGCAAGCATTGTTAATTTTACTTATTGTATTTACTACATAACTATGTATACCAAGCAGAAACATGCAAGAAAAACTAAAATGGTACAGATTTGTAACTACTTTCCATGCGCATTGTAGAATACTTAAAAGTAATGCAAAAGGTGCGATTTCGAATAATTTTAATAAATAAATATGGAAAGGCTGTTTATGATACCAAAATAAAGGCTTTTTAATGTGATAATGCATGTGAAAGCATTTACGATACATTAAATTAAAAGGTAATAATAAAATAATGTCTGTTTTTTCCGGGTAATCTCCAAACCTGCTTAACCGCTTTCGAGAGGTCTTTCACAGTCATAAAGCTGATATTATGAAGAGTAACTTGGACATTTTTTAAAACTTTTAGGTTTGTGTACAAAAAAAATTAAAAACTAATAAAATTCAAAATGGCGGCTTAAAGTTTTACATAATAAAGACTGATCTAAAATCGATTTCCACATGAACATAGTCGCTGACATTGTAAGTTCATGATTAGCATGACAAATGCCGTCGTTAGCGTTTACCCGTATTTGAAAATCTTGATTATTTTTCTGTCTCATTTGTAACAATGTTATCAAGTTAGCAACGTTAGTAAGAATAAAACATCTTATGACCCCATTAAAAATATCCACGAATACGGATACGGATCTTTATTTTACCGTTTAGTTGTGTTATTGTTACGGTAATTTACTAAAAAAACATTTTTACAAAATGAAAATGCCAAACTTTTGATTCTATGAAACAAAATAATATTCTGAATGGAATTTAAAATCGTTTTGTAATTCAACCTAATCACCTACATATAGCATTTCATCTTATGAATTGAAAGTTAGGGAAAAAGATCCGTAAATGATCCGCGAAAAAAGTAACGGATGCGGATCTTTCTTCCCCCTTGGATATCCGCCGGTATGGATATACAGAACCATCACTAACCCTAATATTAAAGACCTGGTGCAATGGTTACAAAAAGAAAACCTACCTGGTGGAGTGCGACGAATGCTGGTGGTTGAGGTGTTGGTACGTCGGCTGCTGCTGGTGCTGGCTGTGGTGGTTCGCGTTCATCTAACAACACATGATAAACATATATTGTAGCTAGTTCTGCACAAGTTAGAAAATATAACTGTATGCTATATGTGTATCGTCTTAAAACATCTGCTGATGAGTTTGATTCCCCGTTTCTTGACATACATTACAAAGAAATTTCCGAAACAGTAATAGAAGAAAACAAAACGTACTTAAGTCTACTAGAAGTACCTATATAAAGAAAAAAACTTTACCCATAATCAACCATACATAAAAATGTATACTTTAACTTTACATGTAATTTATTGTCATTTGTCAATGATTACTTGGGAGAGTTACAGGTAGATGTAGATCTGAAATAATTGCTTGACTTGTAAACGAATCAAGGGGTCTCTAAAATTGCATACCGGATGTGGTCGCCTTCTCAAACTACCAGAAGAGGAGCTCTGGCTGGAGGCACCGGCCGCGCTGTGCTCGGAAGTAGCAGAGTTCGACTTCGAACTGTCACCACCGGATCGTTCCTCAGCTGTCTCCTCACTGTCACCTACAAAAGTGTAATAAACAATACTTAGTCTATGGCTTTTTGATTACTCTGTGTATTATTCAATTAAACAATTTTGATTATGGCATATTCCTTGTCTTGAAATTGAAAGTGGTTATTTAGTCTTTTATAGTGACTAAATACAGATTCAGAATACATTACTTCCTTTAATTGCGTATTACTATATTTTCTTTCACACTTCGTTATATTTATAAAAACGTAATTGTTACTACGCTAGCCGTGATAGTCGTGTGAGCGTCGGTCGCCTGCAAGGGGAACCCCGCGTACGAATAATACATTACTTTCCAAATTAAATGCATGTTAGAAATTATCGATGTCTAGCTTTAATCTGCTCTTGGCCTGCTGGGTGGACAGTGGTCTAAACCTTTAGAGATGAGACCCGCGCCCAGCAGGAGGACAATAATGGATTGTGATGATAATGATGATGACTGACAACAAATCACACAGTAGTTCAACTGTTTAGTTTTTTCATTTGCATGGATAGTAGCAGTAAAATGTGACGTGCATAAGTGTATTGACATTATACCCAAATTATAAAATGATTTATGAATTTTGAATCGACCAAGACTATGTTTTTAAATGAATCAAAATACATACATAAACTGATTAAAATTTTCTTGTGTATTTATTAAATAAAATCTCATATAAACAAAGGTCCAATCACCTAACCTAATAATAATACTGAAATGTTACAAAGTTTTGTACTACATGATAAACTGAATAACTTTGATTGCTTACCTTCCAAGTCTCCTTGAAATATGAAACACAAATAAAATAAAAATTAAGGTGTATGAATAGATGAGACTACCTATAATAACTATGCCAAGTTTTTTTTTCAAAGCCTGAGAGGCTGACTAAGAAGCAAACAGACTACCTGAAGTCGTTTCAGTCATGGGTAGACAACAGTGGCTAATTCAATGTCGGCTCTGAAGTGCCTCAGAAGCAAGTTCATTCTGTACGCGGCAATAATGATTATGAAAATCGTACATTTGAATCAATTTGATGAAGATGGAATATATGTGCTTGTGATATGATAATGAACATGACGTGATCACCAAGTCATTCCTCAGCGAACTCGCCATTGTAAAATGAGTAAAACACATACCTATAAAGTGACTTACCAATAGCACTTTCGTTGTCCGCATCAACCATAAGTATTTTCTTCATCTTCCTATAGTTGAGGTTGTCCAAATCTCTAACGGCTGCTTTCGTTCTCTGTATGAGATCCACCAGCACGTTCGAGGACCGCGGCCGCGTGATGTAAGGATGAGAGAGGAGTTTGGTTGACGAAGGTCGGTCCTGGGGATTCTTTTGTAGACAAGCCTCGACGAAGTACCGAAACGTATCCGTCCACTCTGGCGCCTGGATAACAATTGAGTTTTCACTTTAATACGACAATCAAACATTTGCATAATTGCATGATGGTACCACAATAAATTGCATTATATTGTTCTATAAGGAAAATGCTGTATGTGTAAATAAAGATTGAACAGTGATAGTGCAGTGGTTTCAACGTAGGTGTTCCGAACAGGAGGTCGTATTTTCGAATCAGGCACACACCAATAATTTTCTAAGTTATGTGCGTATTCGAAATTAATTATCACTTGCTGTGTGGTCCCGTATTCTATACGGCCGCCACAAGGTATTCCCGCGTGCGCGGCCATCTCACCACGACCTCCTCCACAAGGCGAAGGTCCAAGCCGAGGTTCGAATCCCAAAGGGGGTGCCCTTAGGACGCTCGCAGCCCCGATTTTTCGAAGAGGTTTCCCCTCCTCGTTAATTTAAGTTCTTCTCTGGC